>JAHZNE010006023.1:0-10096 GCA_027744055.1 Callyntrura sp. NNG-2020
AGTACAACTAGCTTACTATCTAACGCAACGGGGTAAACAAACTACCTAAAATTTCTATCTTTGCAACCAATCGATACTTTCGTTTAGATACCATCGTGTATTCATATATACAGCACACAATGCACAACGTAAAAGAACATGAATGATTTTTTACACGAAGAAAAACAAAGAATCATTGAAAATTACAGATATTGTCAATTAGTCAGCAATGTAGTGTAAATTGTGTGTGATATTTTGTGTCACGGTGGTTTAAACGTTTCTTTGCCATTGAACTTGCAATTGGGATAGACACTTTCTAGTTATTACTAAATTTACGGAAACTAGAGGTATTTAAGTAATCACAAAACCGGACAACCTGCTCACTGCTTGGTCAGGTGGTTCGTTTGGACTCCCTTGTCAGTATATTTTGTCGGTAAGTATTAAAACAGTTAATTGATTATTAATTTTCGCTGGCAAATATGCTTATACTTATTAGTTGTGAGAGAACACAGCGGCGAAATGATTCTGAAGGGACGACAGACTGATTCAGCGGTCTGGTTAATAGGCAGTGTTTGGCTCATCGATTGTTCATTTTGTAAGGTGTGCAACATCCTCGTACATTTAGCATTGTTGCAGCTTGAGTACTTAGCCTATAGTTGGTAGTTGCGTGTTTTTCAATACCAAACTAAATTATCATATTTTTCGTGTCGACATATCAACATTTCCGGAAGGAATGAAGCGTCATGTCGTGGAGTCTATGCTCTCTCTCTTGATATTCTAATACTTAAGATAGGCTGTGTGGAACTACAATTTGTAACTGCTACAACTGCATTGTCTTTCGTTGTTATTTTGCTGTGAGTGAAAGTTGGCGTCGTTTTGTTTTATTTTTCTAGTTGGTAACTGAAAAAGCCAATTTCACTTCTCTAACGATCTCACAATAACTATTTACAATTACATACTTACAATTACTGTTCTCACTTTCATTACGCAGGGAGCATTCTTATTTACGACTCAGCAAATAGTCATGAAATATATTTATATATTATATATCGGTTTGCTGTCTTTAAAAGAAGTATCAAGCCAAAAATTAACCCGGACCCCACATGCCAAAATTGCCACATTGTACGTAGTTACTGTTACACTTATGCATGTTAATGTTAGAGATATTAATGGTTAATGTAGTTAGTACTTACTACTGTCAATACTTCTACAGATATGCTTCTTAAGAAGAATACATATACCACACTTAATTATCTAACATTCAAAGACAAATGTTGAATATAACTGAATGAATGGGCATGTCATAGTTGATCCCCCGCGCAGTAGTCCGTTAAATTAATTAGTGTTTATTTCCCTCATAATGCTGTTTTACTTGTTCCTGTTTTTACGTCATTTACTGCAATTTGTGCAATTTTTAGCATTCTTATAAGATTAAAAGATCAAGGTAAAAGGCAATACAAAATATTTTCAATATGTAGTACTAAGATTCACTCCAAATTGCTTTACGCTGCAAGAAATGTCAACTAACGTCATCAGTTTAGTAACAAAGAAACCTACAAATTTACCGAAAATATGCATACATTAAGCGCATTAACTGATATTGGTTTAGGTTTTGTTTTGTATTAGTACATGCATAAATATTCTTTTCAGCAAATTCCATTAATGACAATGACACTACCGACTACTGCACAGGTAGGTTTAGTTTTCAGTATCATTTAGGAAGTGACAGTGACACTGCTTCTTTATCGTGCAATGCAATATACAATGGTAGCGTAGCGTGGTGTATGTATCTAATATTTTACTTTTACTGGCATTTATTGATTCATTCGCTGTCTGCATTTGCGGTCAAGCGAGCTGAGCTGGTAAAATAAAATATTTATGACGTGACGCAAAGCAGAAATTACTATGCTGCATGAGATTTAGCGAAAAGGATGTCGTCAGTTGTGAAAGATACAAAATCATTCTAGAGGGGTTCGTGACCAGAGGACCATTTGTCGATACAATTAGTTCACATTTTTAACTATCCGTACTTTATAAATTCCCGTATTTTACTATGTTGTGCCAGCATATATAATTATTGGAATTCATATTACATACTTAGTGAAAGCTTTAAAAATACTTTGCATTATTTCATTCGTTGCATGCAGTTTTTATGTAGTTAGTCAGTATTGAAAGACAGAGAGACCAGTACAGACTTCGTTTTCCTATTACTGTTTGCTTTTACGCAAAATATTCTTACAATTACAGTAGGTTTGGAGCTCTAGTTTGGATTGGAGGTGTAATTTTCATGAGGAGACGTGACGTGAACTATTGATTTTTTCTGGATAAAAAATAGTTTCACCGTGTTTAGTGTCCTTTACTTCCACCAACATATACTGCTAAACAAGTTGTTGGCAGCCTGGCATGTACGACCGAGACCGGACGGACATTGTGACGCTGAAGGTACATAAGCGGATTTTGATTTGCATGTTCGTGTCCATTTCAAATGCATGTTTGCATCGTACATAACGTAACGTCGTTGTCAAATACGAATACGCTGTATGTATGGGGACTATACTCTTTGTTCTGTAGTTAGTAATAGGGCTTACACTGCACTGTCAAGCTCGTATTCTCACATAACATAGGTAACCTAATATTAATGCCATTAGACATGCAAAAATGCTGCAGTTTCATGTATCTCCAGATAAGCGGTTCGTCCATTACTAGCCTCCTTCAATAGTCAATAGTGGAATATGCCTAAAATGAATGCACTTCAGTTTCATACAGCCAAAAATGGTTGCATGTAGTCATTTTTGCGTCTATCATTGAATGTGTGTACGTAAGCTATAGTTTAGTTATTTTTTTTAATTTTTCGCAAAATGTGAATGCATGTACAAATATATAGTAACATATTCATCTGTGTTTTAGGTATCTTTATATCTGCTTTGTACATCAATATCAATACAGTATTAGGCTTTGTGTAATGCGACCGACTCCAATAACGAACGACTTTCCAAGTAGTTATTGTATTATTGTAGTGTAAAACTAATAATACCTTGTTTAAACCGATATAAGCTTCTGAGAAGTCGCGGATGCATTTTCGGACCTTGTAGTTTCCATTTGGGAATATCAACCTTAGATACTCTATAAGATATCGACTGAAAATATTTTGTGGTAGGCATGTAACCAAAGCTTGGCTCATCTTCACCCTGTCGATACATGAAAAAACTCCAAAGCATTGTCTTACATGCTTGTTACAAAGTATTTTTGTAAAGTATTGTTTCAAAACGGAAACTACAAGATCCGAAAAAGGACCTGAAGGGCTTCTCTGAAGCCCTGTAAACGTATTTGCCACAAAAGGGAAAGGTATACCCTCAATTGAAAACTTATTAATTCAATAAATGCTAACCCCCCACAACTTGTTTCTATATTATAGGTTGTTTCTGCTTATCCTGAAAATATTCCAAGATGGTTCACGGAAGTTCTCATTTCCGAAAAGTGATTACCGTATTAGCGGTAACTTATCTGCTTCATGTCAATGCGGCAACTGATAATCAGAATGTCATCAATGAAATTGACAAGTAAGCAAGTAACGTTAAATGCAATGCTGTTACAGAGTAGATATGCTACTCTATAATGGGTTTATTTTATTTCTTTAAAAATGAGAGTTTACAGAACAATTAGATTTACCAGCTTACAATTTAGTTATGAAGTTGATTTATTTACTCACGCTCAGGTTGGAAAGCATGGTGAAAACCATTCAAACGCCCCCGGAATTGATTGACGCAGTTTTGAAACAGATCGAATCGCACTGTCATACAAACCGCACCATTGACCAGTCTTACTTGGTATGAGTTTTAGATACTAAATTTTATTCTTTACAAGATTACTGAATTACTGCAATGAAACTGATCACGTTTAAACATTTTTACCATAGACCAACGCTAGCCATTGTATTGAAAAATACTTCAATGTGACCAAAGTCGCCAATGACATGAGAGCGGCAGTACCAGAGGGGAAAATGGATACTGTATTTCAGGATATGTGTGTCAAAGTTCCTAATGTAAGCTATTGTATAATATTTAATGATTATATTTAATAATTGTTGATGTTAAATGAATGTTATTTTTTTGTAGATAAAAGCATGCATGAATGACTTCTTCGTTGTGATGGATGACTGTTGGCAGAAAGGGGACAAAGTGTCAAAATTCATTGATGAGGTCGTCAAATTCTACTGCGGAAGTGACAACAGTGGAGAGAAAATAGCCATTTTCTTTGCTGAAGGAGGTCTGGAATGCCTACAAACGCACGGCGATGAAGTGAAAAGATGTGTTGAAGAAAAACAAGGCGTCGAGTTGAACGAGGACGCACTTAGCAATCATCTTGAAATGGACGTGGCAGGGGAACTAAACGATCTTGCAAGCAAAATTCCAAAAGCGGACGAAATCTGTACAAACATTAAGCAGCTTCACGAATGTGCTTATCAAGGACTTCGAAAATGCAAGGACCCGACGCCTGAAAACTTGATGACGTCTATGTTAATGCAAGTTGGGAAAGCTTTAGAATGTAAGGTGTCAGAGTTCAAAACAAGACAGGCTCATACTGCCTCTGGTGGTCAACAGAAAAATATTGCCGTTTCATCCCTCCTTTTTGCCGGCATAATAGGACTATTTGCAGTTTACTTGGAACCAGTCAATCTCTTATATTGAAAGATTTATCTGTCTCGACGACTCACGACTCTAGTTAAGCTTTTCTAAACAATGATATTTATCTATACCCAAGGATATTTTTCTATTGTGATTGGCATTTAATTGTAATCATTAGCGTTGTTTGTTGGTTAGTAGTCTGTTAAAGCTAAGATTGAGAATCCATGCATTTAGAGCAGCTTCTTCAAAACAGCAATTATAGTATTATAGTGTTATTTCTATCGACATATAATTATTACAATCGAAACTTAACGTTAACTGAAGTAGCTTTTACTGTACAAAATTGACACTTTTAATTTTACCCTATATAGTAGCTAATCGTGCACGAAATATGTAAACTGTATGATGACGAACAATCAACACCTTTGTAACACATTCCTTCTATTTTAAGCCTTTTGGTATTTGAATTATGACTTTGTAGGTGAGAACATTGACAATTTGTGAATATTTATATAATTAACCATTTCACATGATTTGTCAATAATTTTAATTAGCGGGATAGTAAATAACCGACCACTGGAAAGAAAATGAAAATTAATAGCAATTGAATTTGGAATGTATGTCGCATTCAACACAACACAAAAGACCTTATTATTTGCCATTCTGATTTCATCGGCGAATGGACAACCGATCATTTACAGGATATTGGGATGGGTCTGTCTTTTATGTGGTCTTGGGTGCATTAATCTAATTTTACTTCTATTCACCATTTAAGATTTTAACGTTTTAACCGAGCTGTTATACATAACGAGCATTTTATTTAAAAAAAAAAGAAAAAAAAAGAATGGACAGTTCAATTTTAATCTATGCAAATACAAATATATCAAAGTCATTGGTTGTCTCAAATATTTATTATACGATGAAACAAAAAAGTGTTCTCTTAAAATAAGAAGAAACTAAACTGTATTCCTATTCGCCTAATTTACGTAAGAAATACGAATTATTTCGGATTGAGAAGATCGTTGCTTATTTGTTAATCACATTCGTATTTAATTTATACTTACATAAATTGGTAAAATTAAAATATTTTATGCTAGCTGACAGTACTTTGTTTTGGCTCACTACTTGACTCCAGTTTTAACTTTAAACATTAATTTTAACACGACACACAAATGAGAACGTTTTACATAGACAGTAAAATAATATGCATTTAACGTTGTAGTCTTTTGTGATAAACTACAGAATTCAGCTGTATAAATATCATTTTATTGTTTGACATGTAATTGTCCGGTATTTTAAATAGATGATTATAAGACATGTAATATATCTTGTAAAGATGATTTTTTGTGAATTTGCGCAGTCAGAATGTGATTTGGAAATACCCATGATTTGTACAGAAATGGAAAAATAAAGCTTTAAACGTTATTAATAATGAGCCGAAATTTTTATTGACAAAGCGATAATTTCATGTTTTCTGAAAACTTTTAAGAATAGATACAAATAGATAAAAAACTAGATTCAGGTATAAAAACTATAGTTGTCTATCGTCCAATAAAGAATCTATTTTAAAGCAAGAAGATTGCTGGGGGAAGCAAGAAGAGTTTGACTTCCGATTCCAGCAATAACTTGGGAAGAAGCAGCCCATGGAGTGGCAATGGTTTGAACTGTGTTACCCTGAAGGGCAACTGGAGCGGCCAAAACGGTCTGAATTGAAAAGAAAATTATTATCAAATTCACATAAAAATATAGTTTTTCAAATAAATAATAATTTGTTCTGCCTGCATAGTTCATGTCAACTGTACTCATTTCCCTAATATAAAGACGTGATTATTTATTGCATCCATATAGCAATTCATTGCAACTATCATTACCGGAATGAATAAGTACAGTTTTATATTGAAAAAAATGACTGTATTCTAACTGCTGTTAACGTGTAGCCTTTCGTAAGTAAGATCGCATTATAAAATAGTTTTTAAAAACTTACAGGAGCAACTACACTCTTGGCAATAGCAATTTGGGGTTGAGCAACGGCAATTGGAGCTGGGGCAACGACAGAGACGGCAGCCTTGAATTGAAATTTAAAAGAAGATTGCTATCATACAGGTTCATAGTTTTTTAACAAGTGATCATTGCTTATGCCAGCATTCTTCATGTAAACCGCTTCCCTAATACAAGGTGTGATTGTTTCTCGAATTCATATTGCAGTTCAACGTAACTAACATTAGAAGAATACACGAAAAGTGCAGTATTCTATTGAAAATTTAACAGTTTTCTAACTGCAGTTCACTTGTAGCCATTCGTAGGTTATATCCCATTATAAAATAGTTTTAAAAATATCTTACTGGAGCTTGAGCAACGGCAACTGTTCTGGCAACGGCAATTGGAGCTTGAGCAACAGCAACTGGAGCTGGAGCAACAGCAACTGGAGCTGGAGCAACGGCAACAGTTCTGGCAACGGCAACTGGAGCTGGAGCAACGGCTACTGGGGCTGGAGCAACGGCAACTGGAGCTGGAGCAACGGCAACGGTTCTGGCAACGGCAACTGGAGCTGGAGCAACAGCCACCTGTTGGACAACTGGGGCAGTTTGGACAACGGTGGGAACGGCACGGTACCTGAAACAACATGGACAACGATTTTTTTAAATACCTGATCTCTGGTTGATCAACAACTACTTGTTGTTTAACTACGTTGACCTCAGGGGCATTTACAGTAGTGCGACCCAACAAAGTGGCTCCCAAAGATGGACCAACGGCAATGGAGCTTGTGGAAGCGATTCCAGCAGAGTAAACGGCTGGGGCAGCGATTCCGGCAGAGTAAACGGCTGGGGCAGCGATTCCAGATGAGTAAACGGCTGGGGCAGCAATTCCAGATGAGTAAACGGCTGGGGTAGCGATTCCAGAGTAAACGGATGGGGCAGCGATTCCAGCTGAGTAAACGGATGGTCCTGTAAGCACTCCGGCGTTGGCGGAGGCAACGAGAGCAACGAAAGCGACCTAGAATTTTGAATTAGAAATTATATATCTTGATAATAGTCTACTCTTAAAAAGCGTCTAAAACTGATTGTTTAAAAAATATTATGAAGTGTTTTCTGAAGATCATTTTATGAACAATGGGAAAAAGTGACTTACAAACTTGAACATTTTGGATAATTTTATTAGACCACGGTGGATGGACTGATGGCCGAGAATAAACAAGCTAGCCTATTTATACAAAGATAATTCTATCATGAATCCGTTGTAGTCAAAAAGGGAGAGCGTTGCGTCAGCGTAATCGTAAAATCCAGAATATAAGATTACCCCACCCTACTACCCTTAAATAAGAATTTGTACAAAAAACTGTGGGCGACTAGTGCTGGAGACGATCGTCTTTGATAGCTTAATTCGATCCCACATTGTGTCTTGCGATTACAATTTTATCTGTGTTTGCAATGCAAGTGATGACTCGAATGGATTTTTCACGCAATAATTAACGTTGGTGCACAAAATCACAAAAACGCCATTCCATCCTTTCTACAAGTTCTACAAACGTACGTGTAATTTTTACTCTGGACAAAAGCAGCACATCCCTGTTATTCATCTAGAATGCTGCTTTTGCAAAAATTACTTCGCCAAGAATGGGAAAAATGTTTTGGCGGTTATTTGAAAGCATGTATATGTACGTACTTGTAACATATGTAAATGGCGTACGGTTTTGCGGCGCCCTAGTGCATTCCACATTCCATCTATAAACTTAAAATTAACGATGATGATTGATGATGAGATAACATAGCAGGAATAAAATTAATTGATTCTAATAGCATTCTAATGGTACCTTGACTTGTAAGCTGGTATATCAAAATTCAGGCGACCACCACGTGAAGAACTACGCCACTTACACCTTACCAATTTGACAACATTTACCGTTGGTGTAGCCCATTCTACGGCGACCGACTGACCGACCACCATTATATTACATAAAAGTACAAGTCTAGTTCTTTCAATGATGCTTATTTATGATCAAACTAGGTATATATCATGTATATTATATATTATATGCTATATACATAGCATGGTAAAGCCCAGGGGCGAAGAGTAGATAAATGTATCAAGTAGAGATTAGACTTTTTGTCAAAATCTTGGAACAGTGTGAGTATAAACGCGAGAACAAAACCAGTTAGTTGCATTTCTTTATAGATTTCAAGTCCATTGTCCAGGAGTGCTAGGCAGGTTTTGAGTAATTTAATCGGTAGCGCATCACTGGTATCAATCCTTGCCAAAATATAGGGACTATGAGCGTCAGCCGCAGCAACCAGATTGTGATATGGCTGTAGACACAAAACCACGCCCATTTCAAGGCTGCCAAGGTCAGCATCAGTTTGTCCGTAGAGTCAGTAATCAGTCAGGCTTCGTAAGTACACGTTGCTGCTGAATGACAAAATCCGCAATACCTACTTACTATTTGCATACAATGGAAACATACGCACGACGACGCACGGTTGTCGATCATCTGCCTCCTGATTGCATCCGTATTGGAAATGGCAAATATTGCATTAGATCAATGACGATGATGAATGCAAAAAATCTATGATTGCAAAACAGAGCCGATTATTGATCAATTAGTGGAAACAAATGTTATATAAAGGTTTTCAATCGACACGCAATGCTCAAAAATACTCAAATGGTAAAATTGTAACCCGTAAAAACTTCATGATATTTCGTGACAAAGTAAAAATAAATGTTTAATGAATAAATGACACATTCAAATCACAACTTCATCAACCACATTAACAAAATAAAACATTGCCGTGTATTGATTACAAGGTCGATCAATTGCATTTTTATTATTTTTAGACGATTTTGTTCTGACATTTTAGATTACACTGGATCTTATCATTCATCGTGCTAGGCTTCCTCGGTTGCCTATGTATGTACAAAGCTAGTAGGTATATAAGATGTGGGTAGTGGGTTGTTTGATGCTTGCTCCTCGTAAAAAGATAGTAAATTCTATTCGTGGGATTGCTGCAGCAATTGAAATGATTAAAAGATGAAGCCAAAATAATTGCAACAACATTGAAGAACAACCTACCCAGGGCATAAAAACTTGTCCAGCAATTTTTTATTAATACGGTAAGAGTAACATTGTATGAACGAGGTATACTATCACATTAACACTTTTCATCCAGCGACAGGAACTTAGTCATTATATAAAAAGTAGCGTTTTATAGAACAAGGTGAATAGTTCTCAATTAAAGTGAACTCATCAGCTAAATATATAAATACTGGCTATCGAGATAGTAAGGAGCATTGTTATCAGAGATGTCTGCTGCAGTAGGGAAAATGACGAGGAAATTTGATTTCCAGCCCACGCTGTTGAAGACGAAGAAGTGCAGTCAAGCATTTTTTCCACTCTTTCAAATATCTCGGCGTGTAACCCCTTATCCACTTTATTTTGACAGTACGGGTCAACCGAACGAAGGTCGCATGCTACATTGGATTTAAACCGTCTTTCAAAA
>JAHZNE010006024.1:0-18160 GCA_027744055.1 Callyntrura sp. NNG-2020
CACAAGTAAAATCCTTATCTAACTAAGCTGACCCTTTTTTAAAGATTAACTCTGGTCGCTGTTTTCCCAGGTCACTCCAAAATACACTACCGCTGATATAGCTATGATGTTGTTATTGTTGATGATGATGCTGATGCTGATGATAATTGTGGCTATGCAATGACGATTATGTGTTGTCGGAATAAGAGTATGTGTGCTGTGCACGTAGTAGTACTATTTCCTTGAATCAAACAATTTTGTGAGCTTGTTGCTAAACTTATTATTTCTACTGCTACATTCATTGCTACCAAGTACACATAAACACATAAAATAAGAGTGGTCCGCAATCTAAAAAAGCAATGGGAGAAATAGAGACACATCATCATACATGAAGGAATGTACACATTTACATTGGACATGAAAGTGAGCAATAATAATGATTATGATAATAATAAGATGGGACAGAAGAAGAAACGTGAAGCTATTTGAGGGAGAAAGACACTACACGCTACAGAGAGAGCGAGAGAGAGATAGATATATAGTAATTTTCTTCGTCTTTTTATTTTCTCATTTCATTTATCGCCTTTTTTTCTTTCTATTCAACATTCAACACTGTTTTTCTCTCGACGATATTTGTACTCCTTTTTGAACATGAATAGAAATTGACGATTATTATTATTAGTATTATTATTGTTACTCGCAGCAGCTTTTTGCTGCAGAGGTTTCATTTCGGCTATTCACCAAAAAATTGCTGAGTCAACGTTGAATGACAGATACACACTGAATTGGTGGAAACACTATGATGGCTAAATGGAAGGATCTTTGTTTATAAAAAATGTGTTCTATGCGTGTACCTTATTATAGTAAAAAAAGAGACGAGATTTTCTGACGTGAACAGGCTGCCGCCCGTGTTGTGGAAACATCTTTGTTAGAGAAGGTAGCAGTGATGTTGCATCATTTCTTCCGTGTCTATCAGTTAAACCACACAATTATAAATGCAACTACTATAACTAGTGCTACCTTTTCATCATGACGATGAGTCATGCAATTCTCGGCCACATTATGAAAATTACGAGTGTATGCACTAGCTCGTCTTTCGGCTTCAGTAGCGGAGGAGGTGATGGAAAATTACATTCTTTGACATTTCCATATGGCATTTTTGAATGAATCTCAGAGTTCAATCATTTGTACAATTAAAATAATTTGCAGCTAATGATAGTAATGACTACTGTAATTCAAATTCTCACAAGTGTTTTCTTTCAGAGGAGACCGACATAGTAAGCAATTAGTGCATGGTAAAGTTATTACATAATTTACACTTAGTATTTACATGAGGTGAATGATAAATGGAAATTATATCTCACTTTTTAAAAATATCTAAGCGTGTGTGCCCGCATTGACAAAAAGTACTGTCGGCTCAAAAGCCTCTTTTTGATGATGTATCTTTCCAGTGATTTCACTTTATATTGCCTTGAAGACCCCCAGTAACGTGAGTAATGAGAAGTAGACCAAAACCCAGTGTGACTTTTATTGCCATTACAAATCAGACAGAAAGGGGAATTTGGTTGATTTTAGTGATTCACCCAATTGTGCCTCTCTAGACTACATGTACATACCACAAAACAATTTATGCCAAATCAGAGGAATTGATACCCCGACAGAAAAAGCCAATCTGTTTATGACTTGTTCTTTGCTGTATTTCAGTGTATGCAAATGCGTGCTAATTTTAGAAGAAAAAATTCACACAGTGGAGTTTTGGATCCTGATAGCGATTCCTAACCTAGTTCTCATTCAGCAAGGGTGGGCATTCAAAATGGTTACTCTCCCAATATAACTTTATGTACCTTCTAACCACGATCAGTAGGAGTAATTTATCAAAAGGTCGTTTCGTGGTGATTTGTCTCTGCGTGAGATCACTTTCTTAATGCGTTGGAGGTCTTCCTCTTCCATTTCCATCGAACCATAATTTTGTGTGAAATCTTTCTTTTTTTGCGTTTTCCTTCTTTTATGCTCTTTGTTACTGTACGTGTCATTGTCTTGTTTCGATGCATATTATTACATTATACTGCGGGAATAAAGGTTTTAAAAGTTGCTTCAGCCACCAGCATCATTAATATAACTAGACGATAAAGGGATTTATTGTACACAGTTTCCAGCCATCATCTTCATCATCATCATCATCATCATCACAATATCAACGCATCTTTCGTATTTCAGCCGTCTAAAAAACTCCACACTTCCGAAAGAGAAGACATGCCTTTCAAAGAGTGGAGAAAAGTACGCAGCCATCCATTCAGTGTTTTTCGCCATCATCATCAACTTCATCCTGCCTGACCTGCAGTCATTTTCATTGTGTACATATCAAATGAAATACACATTAAACATCAATTTCAAAAATGATGATGATACTGATGATCCCCACACCATGCAGTGCAGAAAGTATCCAGCTTGCCATTGCCCCTGCCAATGTGATTGAATGAATAATATAACATGCTCCAAATTCCCTTTTTTCCTCTGCACACACACACAGGACGGACTGCACACGGATACACACACAGTAGTATAATAGGATCATTCCTTTCTTCTCTGTTGGTTCCTTCCTGAAAAAAAGCATCTTATGCTCGAATTTTCCTATGCTGTTGATGTACATTTTTGGCTACTTTTCTGAAAGATTAATGATTTTTGATACACATTCAAGAGGTAAGGATGTTGTTCCTCTCCTGCTGCTTAACTCTGTTTATCCGCTTTTGTACTCACTTCAAACTATTAATATATTATTTCTCAGTATTCACACATGAACACAATGATTGGACAAACGGACACATGAAAAAATAAAGGATCAATAGAACATACAGTTATACCTTATAACCACGTTGTTAGCAAGTATATATTCAAGTAGAAAATTCTGAAATATCCAGAACACGCTAAACCATGGTTTAGGAAGTAATAGGACCTTTGGAAGAATATTATGGATTGAAAAATTATAAGGCGTTATATGAATGTATTCATATATGGATGCACCTATCTGGAATACGTGTTGTATTCGGACGATACATGGAGGCACACAAACACGATACGCAGTAGCTGAGCAAACGCGAGTATTTTTTCTGTTTTTTTTTGTGTTGAATAACCATCATGATGATGACTGATGTGCAATATATTTTTCGCCTTTCATAAGTTGACTTGACTCACACATAGTCAAACCAAGAGAGCCCATTGAAAAAAGTGAACAACTCAAATAATAGACAGGCCAGATGAGTTGTAAGTGCGTAAAAGAAGCTGTTACTCTGTATAATAATATGGATATGTACACGTCCAACATGCATTTTTTGAAGACGAGTTGAGATAATTTATGACCTTTTTGACTCACTCTCACACACACTTTGTCGTTATTAATAGATAGATATACAGACTGATTTACGAAACGTACGTACAGATATGTACACACATATATATACACACACACATTTTGGCTGCGCGGTCATACATTTACGTGAGGGAGCGGAAAGTGAAACCGTAACCCATCCGTGGAAGTAAGTCAGCTATAAACTGACGTTGATTATTATTACAGTTATCGATACGTGATACATATGCCTAATAATATTGTTAATAGACTATGTCTTAGCAGAGAAGAAGAAAACCGACATTTGGGGTAACGTGAGAATTGCATGAAGTGCACATGGGACGTGGGCAATTTTTTTATCTCTTCAGTTCAACGAGGTGGTTGGTTCATAAATTAATTTTTTTCTGGGTCCCAATCAGACTTTCATGAAAGTCGTCAATTACTCCTTTATTCGCTTATTAGTACAGAACTGCTCAACTGTGGGATGGCTACGAACTAGTGTCTAGTGTGCACACAGTAAAGTTTAATGAGATGTATTGGTGCCAACAAGCCCGGCTATGAAAAAGCATGTGGGAAAAGGATTTCAATCAGGGAACGTGATAAAAAAGAAAGTTTTATATACACTGATGAGAAAATTTGTATGCATAACAGCGCATCCAGTATGGCCATAGGTTTAAAGCATTTTTTAATCTCGATTCGCTCCATTTCTGAGTATCTTACAGATTACCCTATCAGAGTTGATAAGATTTTTTAACGAAGAAACAACTGTTACGGTCCCATGTAATGTTATTATGAAGTTCTTGGAAACGTCTATAAATGAAAAAGTATACCTAATATACGCATCGACGTCGGGAGTTATCCTTTATAGCTGGCGTTCTTGTTATCACACTTTTGTTATCGCCATTACCATCATACTACCCGTACTATCATCGTTTCTGCCTCCATCTCTCTCTCTCCGTTCTTTCATGTACTAATGCACAAATTCAGCTTTAAGTGTATTTCTGGGAAGTTTTTTTATGTAAAAAGTATCAAATTGACAAGAATTTCATAATACTGTTACATCTGACTGACATGTTTTCTCATTAAACCTTTCATGAAATTTCCCTACAAACTCATCTTGTTCCAGGAACTTGGTCACTTTATTCGTTCATTCTAAGCAGAAACATGGTGGTATCATTTCGTGTTTCATCGAAGCATACCGTAATTCTTGGCACGAGTACGATTCGGCGTCCCTCTGAAATAAAAAACTACAAAACAATGTCATGGGCATAGAATTAAAAACTGTACATTATGTCTATCTGTGCTGGTGCTCTGTAAAATAATCTAATATCTAGTTATGTTTCTCTGGGGTTTCATGCTCCCTATCTTCCCTCCGGAAAAAAAAGTTGAGTTGCGAAATAATATGCGCGAGGTTGATAGACGGACATTGGATTCCACTTTTGGGCAGATGAAATAGAAAAAGTGGAGAGGAAAAGAGAAAGAAATTGTTGCTACATTTTCACTCGAATGACTAATAATTTCAAGTTGTGTAAAAGTTGTTGTTCTAGAAAACGAACTGTGGATAGCTTTTTAAAGAGAAAAAGTGTGTTGTGCAGCAGTGGCAAGTGGTAACAGTAATGTACTCAAGGGTACAAAATGTACGTTCCGAAAATAACGGAGAAAGGGAGAGAGAGAAAAAAAAACTCGGACTTGAATTTGCTTTTAGGCTGTTGGGCTCCTTGTACGACACCGCGACGGACAGACGGACCATGGAACCTTACACAACTATAACTAATATACCAACTTTACTGATCCAACAGCTGCTTTCTTCTTTTCTTTTTCTTCTTTCCGCGGAACATTTTTTTCTCTTCTTCTGTGTACCACACCAAGTTTAACTTCAACAACGATGCAACAACGGTCCTACCGTCAGCAGTGGAAGTACTGGTATTAGTAGTGGCATAAAAAAAGCGGTAGTTGCTCCTGTTCTTCTTTCTTAACATACACATTATAATACGCTGTTGGAGTGGAGACGTGTGTGTACACAAGCCATCCAAATGGACGCCAGTTGCTGTGTTTCATAAAGAGGGGAAAATTTTCTCATAAAGTGTGAGAAATGGACAAAGATTAATCGTTTCTTGTCCCGTTGATGGCTGAATTATTCTGCTCAAGTTGTTACTTCTTTTGGCATCATCATCATCGACGAATATTATAAGTCGTGTGCCTTCTCTCTCTCTCTCTCTCTCTCGCTCTTTCTCTTCGGCTTTATTCATTCAAACTCCCGCTTGTACACATCGAGCAAAACTCACCGAGAGAAAGGCATCATGGCATGGCACAGGGCACTTCA
This sequence comes from Callyntrura sp. NNG-2020, assembly GCA_027744055.1. Classification (NCBI taxonomy): domain Eukaryota; kingdom Metazoa; phylum Arthropoda; class Collembola; order Entomobryomorpha; family Paronellidae; genus Callyntrura; species Callyntrura sp. NNG-2020. Next base: position 5,646 of record JAHZNE010006024.1, read on the forward strand.
ACAGAACTCTCCATAAGTACAAATATACGTACAGTGTGCTTATATCTAACTTAAATATAAAAGTCTGTAATTTGTATGAAAATACTCCTCTGGTAGCCACGTATTAAGTAGTGTAGCATGTTTTACTCTCTGCTCCTGTCTTTTCCCTTTTCTCTTTGTAACCGCTATAAAACTGCCAACACCTATCAACGTTTCACTATGTTAAAAAATAAAAATGTTAACAATCCAACGCAATGGTATAACATGCCTGACAAGTAGAAAAATTGAATGGAGGAAATTCAAAATTTGAATATTCAAATGAGAAAAAAATACGTACTAACTATCACAATATTATGCAAGCAATGTTTGCTGTATGCTACAGATTAAAAAATACTACACACATTCGACCGGAATTTGGTTAAGCCAGATAACGTGTTCGTGCAGGCTAACAACAACATGTTACGAGTCTTTCTGGTATTTTTATCAATTTTCAAAAGGCAAATAAATTCTACTTGCGCCTCTGCCTTCATTTTGCATTTACCTACAATTAGTACTAGATTTATGGGTAAAAAAATACAACTAAAATTGCATTACGGACTAACATTGTTGAACAATGTAGTATGTAGCAGTCCGTTTAGTGATTTTTTGTCAAGAACTTCTTCAATTCCATTCCATGATAGGTTGACTGACGCAATGGACCTATAATGCTCTGAAATTTTGAAATGGTGGATAACTAAAGAATCATGCTCCCTCAAGAACACTCTTTCTAGTCAGTTAACAATGGGAGAGAGAAGATAGAGCACAAAAGCGGCCAATAATAATATGGTAGAAAAGTTCAGTCAAAATGTGAAGATGACAGGCGTTTGAATGGATGGACAGGCGGCCAAGTGCCTGGGTCTTGGGTCTGGCGAGGTATATGAGATCACTTCATGCATAAACTTACATAGGCCTGCCAAAGTGTCGGTTTTGCTGTAAATATGTATTAGAAACAAACAGAACGTTTCTCTTTACTTGTTCCTTCTATCTCGTTAAAAGAAGCAACGAAGAGATGAAAAAAGGACAAAGAGAGATTTTTGGATTGGATGTTGTTTGTTACTCTGTGTATGTGTGTGTGCTTATTGTAGGCAGGAAAAATGTAACATTACACACACACGTAAGAGGACGAATTTTCAGAAGAAAAAAAACGAGGGAAAAAGCTGTTATTGTGTAAAAGTACAGGATAGTGGATCAACTCGAGTGAAGTACAAGTGGATGGACTCTGAGTGGATAGACGATGATAGATTATTCTTTTTCGGACAGAAAACTCTCTATTTGCTGTCTATATTATGTCTGTCAACGGAAGAACCAACTCAAGTGAAGTGAAAGCTGGGGCCAGTAAAGTTGATGTTGATAGCGTGGCGTACACCAAAAACGTAACGAATGCCTGAAATCGGGAGCTATAACACAGCGTCTATCAATAAACGGAACGCATGATGCAATCGAATTGTAAATGGGTAGAGAGACGAAAACCAAAAACGCTTAAAAAGAAGAGCTCGTCGAAAAATAACAGCGGTGGCAATAACAGAATGGAAATAACAGATCAAATCGGATGGACGGACAACTGAAGTGAAGGAAGAGACGAGATTGTCGTGTGCAAAAGGTAGCAAGTAGCAAGAGTTTTGGTACATTTTGTGTAGCGATAGTTTTTCATGGGAAAATCGTCTCGACTATATATAGAGAGAGACGAGAATGCTATTTTACGAAGAAGAATTCATCCCATTCAACTTTGACAAGAAATTGCTCTGCTTCAATGAAACTATAAAAAGAGGAAAGAGAAAAGTAGATAGACAGCCAATGAGTCCAGTGCAGGACAAAAATGTCAGTATACACATTCCAAAGGCAGAAATTGTATGGTCGCTGCTGTTTTGATTATCCATGTCTAGGAGAAATGTTGTAAAAAAAGCAGCACTGATACAGTTTTGGGGAGGAATAACAAGATAAATTCATTCTCAAACAGCACACCAGTGGGACAGTACAAGATCGAAAATTGGGTAAACCTAGCATATCATAAAATATCAACTTGTTTCCCAGACCAGCACCACGCAATATTGTGTCATGCTTTAAATAACAGGTAGGTTTATACAGGCACAAAAGACCGCAGTTATTTCATAGTAAAAGTCATATTCCACATACACTGTACTCTTGTCTTCTGGCAGCTAAACTCAAAATATTTAGCAAATGGGATTTCCAAAATACTGCCTTGATGTATTTCATGAGGGATTTAAAAAGTAATGGTAGAATTCTAGGATTCGGATAGGCAAGCTGTCTATTGAAACAATAGGCTAATCTTGTATATACTATGTACTACGGAGTTTTGGAAAATTGATATTTGAAGTCTTTTGGCGATTTGCAGTAATTAAAGGAGCATGGGGCCCTGCAAAACTCTGCATTTCGTATATATAATTTGTTAGTATGTCTCGCCGATACGATACCAAACCAACTTAATTCCTTAAGCCGTTGTTAACTATTTTAGTTTAATAAATTTATCCATCTAAAACAATTATATACAACATTTATTCTTCTGCTAGAAATCGTGGGAACGACCCAACAGAAGATTGACAGACAACGCTGGAATTTTCATAAGGGAATGTGTTTCACACGATGCCTTGCAGCAGCAGTCTCCGTCGTTCATTCATACCGATTTGCTAATATTTTGGCAGCATAAAAGTAAAACCACCAGCCGGGGGACAAAATATATATAGCGCGTTACATGCTGTATCTTTAATAGACGTGTGGACCGTGTGGTATTGAAAAAAACGCAGGCAGAACTCTGGCGGAAACGTGAAGTCGGTGATAAATGGATGTTCGAATTGATTTGAATTTTCTGACAGTGCATATTCATGATTTCCACAGAGAATTCATTTTCTCTGAAATACCTGATGGACAGCTAATAAGCAAAATTGCTTTTGGTTGGCGATGGTCGCCGCGGTGGATGATATTCTGCTTGAGGAAATAGAAACTGGAATCTAGAAAGCATTTGCAAACGGATGTACATTTTGCTTTGCATAATGTATGATAGTAACAATTTTTTAAACCAAACGCATTACTTTAATGGCTATATATAATATGAGCATTGTGAAGAACACACACTGCTCCTTCTTTATACATAAATAGACTTACCTTTTACTATTTATCACTGTTTACTACGTACATCATTTTGGAGAAATGTTTGCACGTAGCAGCACGATACTCTCACGGTTTTACCCTTAAAGGTTTAAATACAAGGGTAGAAAACAAAATAATTACTTTATTTGAAATAATTATATGTTATTGCACTAATAGATATGAATAGCATTATATAGTCTTACTCTGTATTCCAGCAACTTTTCTTTCTATTGGCTCTTGTCAAAGCTGTTGTTTGCTCTAGTGAAACGAATAGTCTTTTCCCTCTGTTGTAGGTTTGTAGACAGCGTCGTAGATTTTGAGAACATGTGCATATGTGCACCGAGACGGAATACTCACAGCACAACTTGGGATGGCATCATGCAGGGTTTTTAAAAACATGATTGGCACACCAAAAATAATCAGTGCAGGAGTTCCGTCAGTACGTTTTCCGTTGCTCACTCGCATAATATCCAAAACGTCAAACCACATCATCCAAGATGAGCGTTCCTTCTGCCGCCATTAATACTTTACATCTGCATCGCATACTTCGTTAAAAACGAGTTTTTGGGGTATCATTTGGTCTCGTTCGTCATATCGTCATCATCATCGAACAGAACCGTACAACAGGAGTAGAGCACACAATACACACATCTCTTTATGCTTGAATAAGAATCCTGATGATGTCTGACAGTCGGACGGACGACCGAAGAGAAGGGAATCCTTTTTGGAAATCCACGTTGTAAAGCTCACGGCTTAAAAATCCTAGGGAAAGGGCTCAGAAACAGGCTCAAGCTTACTTACAGGCAGAGCAGCACCAGCGACAACAACGCAACAGCAGCAGTAAGTTTTAACTCGAGGAAATGTTGTTAGCCCTTTATTTAGTAGAATATTTAATAACAACAATATTTTTTGTACAGACGTATAGGTACGAACCTAACCTACTACAACATGACTATTGCATATCTCTCAAAAAAATGTTCAAAAAAGTTCTGACGATGACGGGCTTCAAGCAATGGATGGATGGGGAAAAAAGAAAATGAAATCTTTTTTAAATCCCATTTATGCTTGTGAATGAATACTCAGCAGGCAGACAGGGAGAGAAGCTTTGAAGTTGGTTGACAGATAAGACGAAATTGAAAATACTTTTTGATTGGAATTTGAACCGCTCTTTTTGGCCCTTTTGAAATGGGAAAAAATTAAACTAAAAAATACTGCAGAGGTTTGATATATGGAACGACCATTTACATTGCGTCAGGAGTGACGCAAGAAATACTACTACCGTTGTGACACTGCAGCAGTTAGTAGGTAAAAATACTCCGCAAATCCCAAATATATATGTTATTGAAAAATAATGTTTTCGGGTAATTTACCTAAAAATTGTCTGTTCATATATTAATGTCGGCATTGTACAGCACAGGAACAATTATACATTGTATTTTTGTTTTCTTAAAAAGCAAATGACATTTAAGGTTTTTCGATATCAATACAACATCAACAACACACACAGAGAGCACTTGCTAGTTGGACACGGAAAAAGTTGGTGGCAGAAAGAAATCCATTAATCAGACTATCGAATAATCCACTGACACAAATAAGCACCCCTTGGCCCTAGAGGCCCATTGTGAGCCTCCCGCTGTGACCCGTGTGCATAATTCCTTTGCTTTCTCAAAATAATCATGCATAATGCTATATACCATACCTTTCCAACATGTAACACAAAACTTGCACGGTCTATATAGTGTAATATTCTCTTACGGTCTTAGCCGCTTGTGTGGATATCCTTATAGGAAGTTAGTTACACGTTTATAATATTATATTTTGTACTTGAATAGCAAACTCACATCAGAATGCTTATTCATGGTGCGAGTAGAAAGGAGAAATTGAAAACTACTTTTACTATATAATACTCTGCCGCTGCTGCTTCTGCTATTATTGTTGCTGTTTTGTTGTTGTTCCTGTTCAAGCTTTTGTATGCATGTCTACTCTTTTCAATGTACAAAACACAAAGCTGTCTGATTCTTGGGCTTGATACAATGTTTCATATCTGTCTTTTCCTAACTACCTCTTTTTATACAGGGAAGGTGTATACTCCCGCGTCAAAAACATGGTTTATATGTATGCATATATACCCTCTACAAAAATGACGGTCGGCACATACAGCGGCAATTATATTGGTGCATAATTTTACTACACACATGGTTATAACTTGGTCATAGTCAGAGAGTTGTCAGCTTGATAAAAAAAATTCTTGCTGCTACGCTGTAGCATATGATGTGTTGTAAATGTGCCGTCTCCCTTCTTGTTGTGTACTACAAGCAAAAGGTTTGTTTGCGTAAGAGATGATCGATAGAATATTTTGATCGTCGAGATAGATCATGAGATTTTTGTTGATAGATTTCCACTGCTGCGTTCGTACCCTCTGTACTTTCATATCCCCGAATATCCTGTTTTATATGTGTTGATATGCGTAAATGCGTCAAATCATCGAGCATCTCGCTCAGATTCGGAGACCCACACAGAGAAGTCGATGTAACCGCGATATTGGCAATTTGAGTTCATTATTATTTGGAATTATCTTAATAAGCATGTATGATTCAGTAGGATGAGAGTAAGAAAAAAAACACAAAATAAAAATAGTTTCAGTATTGTTCCAAGTACAAGTACAACTTGTTGGCAAAAAAGGTAACAGTATTATCAGATAAATGATGATGATACGTATAAATTATGCAGTTAGTGATATGGTATTTTGTTAGTGTAAGTTTGTTTCTAAAATGCACGTAAAATGTTTATATATTTTTTGTGCTTTTTACTTTTTGATTTCCTGCTGCATTTTATTTCACTACTACCACGCGGTAGGTACACACACATATATACACACACACGCAAGCAAAGTATTGGAATAAAAACAAGGGAAAAAGAAAAGAAAGCCCATCAAGATGTGGCGAAACGAAGGGAAGATTAATGTGATAAGTTTAGGAATGAGATGGTGTGTGTAGTAGTGTGTGTGTGGTGGTGGTACTAGTCAACGCATCTCTTGTTTCACTTGTCTGCTTTACTCCTCAATCCTCCACTACTACTGCTTTACGTTTAAGCTCACCTACCACCACCACCAGCATCAAAGAACTGTGGTGCTAATACTACTCAACTCTCTCACTTCTCCCTCAATTTCCTTCCCACTTTTCTTCCTTTTCCCTGTCGTGTCTTTACGTAACAAACTAGCTGATTCCTATTTATCCTTGTTTTCAAGAACACAAAAATGCCAACAACAGAAGTGACAGTGTTTCCACTTTCCACACCGTATAAGGTATCTATCTCCGAGCACGTAAATGGTATATAGTTGTTTTGATATCTTAAATGAATTTGTAAATAGATTTATGCCTTTAAACAGCGTACACCTATGGCATACTATTATTTTAACAAACAATAACGCCGTAGCAAACACCCCCGGTAAAAATATCCATTTTTCTAAAGTTTTGTACGCCCGGGAATAGCCTACATATAGAGGAAGGGCTGAAAAGGTGTTCCAGCATGACTAGTAATATTTTTGGGGATCATACGCTTCCGATTCCAAATGCCTGCTTCTTACCTTTGTAGATGAGCTGACTGCCGACTGGTGCCAACTGATTCCAGTCTGAGAGCATTCGTTTCTATTCTTCTTTTTTTTTCATTTCTGCTCCCCAAGTTGTCAACATGAAGTGAAAAGAAGGGGGACGGGGACGTTTTCTATGTGATGTACAACAACCAAGGTATTTTGCCTGCCATTTGCGATACGTGCATGACAAACAAAGAAGGAGATGCATGTCACATGTAAAAACAGAAGTTATCTCTGATTTTCAAAAATTTCTGTTTTTCTCTACCTCCTCCCGGAGTAGAGTATCTGTGTACAGGGTAAATAAAAAAGGTACGAAAAATCATTATTATTTTTTACAGGGAACGTTGTAGCTGTGTTTTATAGTATTTTAACCGATATTAGCCATAGATTTTGAATCTATACATATAATATAGGTACGATTTTAAGATTTCAACTAAATGGTACACTGTCTGTACTAGACGGTAGACGTAACCAAACATTGTCGGTAATGGGGGTTCATTTCACTTTTGCCTCTCTTACTGTATGTATGGAGTTAATGGTTTTGGTTCTGGGAACTGCACTGAGTGACTGAAGTGTGGGTGAAGCAACAGCTCGAATAGTTCACCGTGGAGCCATACACTATGTGTCAATCTTCTTTCCTCGTTTTTCGCTCAGTATTCCATTTCCATCTTTCCAAACAAACACACCGTCATGATTCGTTTCTCCCATTTCTATTTCATCTCTTCACAACTTCTGCTGCCGTGTCCCTTTTTTCCTGACTGTATACAGTTTTTTAAAGCTATCTAACATGCGTTTGCATGTGATACTAACAATAAGTACTACTGTATATGCCTACACATCTTCCTGTGATTCCTGATCATCATCATGTAGGGTAAAAACACATCATCCTGATGCCTTCAATCTACACTTCATTCCAATGTGACAAGTCAGCGAAACCGAACATTGCTTGTAATTCGGGAAAAGAATGTTGTACAATGATAATTACCGTCAGAGAGGAGAGGAGTCCCACAAGGTTCGACAGTGGAATAAACTATCAGTTTCTTTTTTCTTTTCCTCTTCCACCCTCTTCAGAGATCTCATACGTAGTAGCAGTACTCGGTTTTTTCTCAGCGAGGCGACGTCAGACATGGTGTGTATAAAGGTTTGTCTGTATAAGTATCACGTAGAAAGGATGTATGGTAGGATGGGTATTATTCTTACCAAAAAGCTCATTATCAAAAGCTGAGCTTGTGAATTGTGAATGTAGAACTCTATAGTATTTTCATTAACGGATCTCAAGGGATCTGTCATCATGTCACCTTCTTTATTGAAGTGAAGCAACGGAAGCAGACACACACGCATACACACATACTGGACATTGACATGGACTGGGTTTCTCCAATTTTGTTTGTCGAACAACTTTTTTTTATTCCAACTTTTTTCATTTTCAGTTTCCACAAGCTTGCAAGCGCGACGAAAAATGGCAAAGCGTGTTAAAGTAAACATTTCAGTATAATTAGTTTGACGCTTAGAAAAGGAACAAATATGTAAGAGGGGCATTTTTTTGTTTCTGTAGACAGGGTATAGCACATATTGTCATCCTTCTGTAATAACGGATGAATACATTGAACGGTAAAAAGCGTTGTAAACTTGGGTCTGAAAACTTTCAACACAGGAAAATATATAATAAATATCATGTCTTGTGTATTTCTGAACCAACTTTTTGGGACTCTGTACAGATTTCCGAGTTCCGGACATATGCATGTATGCTTCTGCTGCTGCTGCTGCTTTACTGGTTGCATACATATTTCAAATCTGCAACCGCTTTGCTCACTCCTTGTAAGCCATGTGTATGTGTGCCCTTTTTCCACCCATCTCATCTTTCCTCTTTTTCTTGACTGGTTGGCAGCCATGCAGGCTCCTTGGGCTGTCACATCCCGGTTTCCGGTTTCTTAGCTCTGATAGACGGTTCTAGTTCTTCTTTCATTTTACACAAATAACGGCTCAAGCCTGTTTCTTCTTAGCCACTTCCAGATTTTTACCATCTTGTTGTTACCCTTTCTGACTCCGCCTGAGTTTCATCTCATTAGTCGTGCCTTGCATTCCGTACCATGCTTGTGTGTATGTTACGGTTATGGTCTATAGCTTAAGATTTTAGAAGCTTTTTCAGAATTCTAGACGGGAAAAAGAGGAGGAAACTAGCCGAGAAAAGAGAGAGAGAGAGAGAAAGAAGAGAAAAACAGAGAGCCAAATCATTATTATCATGCAAGATTATTCGGCGTCTTCTTCTCCTTTCCATGTGTCAACTTCTAAAAACCGAGACATCAGCCAAATTTTGTATGCATGGATGAGACTTGGAAGGGTGGAAATGAAAATATGAAACTTATCTTCACCAAGCGGAAAAATAGGAACTGGAAGCTTCATGGTTAGTGTAAAGGTTTGATTTTTAAGCAATTCCAAAATGAAGTTTTCAAAATGCCATTTATGTACACTATTTACATTTAAGATGTTCCTCCTGTGACACTGGGTTGGACCTATCCAACACTCTTTACTGGTTCCACTTAAAGTGACTGCGGCAGCGTTGACAATAAAATTATTGTAACGGCTTCTCTTGTTTTGAATATTCCATGCACTTATACAACGTAGTTGTATGTGTGTGTGTGCTCTTATTAGCATGCGAAGATATTTTCATATTCCTTCAAACAGTAACCAACCGTTTTATACAATGCCACGTCTTTAAATTGTTTGAAAGACGTTATATTATGAGCATACTTGTGTCAACAAAGTAATCTTGTAACAACGATGAGAGTACTAATGCTTGGATTATTTTAGGATGGCAGTAGACGGGTTTTATATTCACCGTCACGATTTCAATTTTCCTCGTACAAACAAGGATTAGCATACACCAATCATTTATACATCCATATACCTATCTACAGATTCGGTTGGCTGGGTCGGAGGAAACAAGTGAAAAGAGTGAAATGTGACGGATTTTCAACGGAGTGAAGGATATTCTGTGATAGTGTCAAGAGAATGCCGGGAAAATGAAGCTTTTCTACAAACGAAGGATTTTAAGAAAGAAATGGAAGGATTGTGACACGTCGTCGTCGTCAGAAACAAAAAAACGAGAAAATCGGAAAAAGTGCTCGTAACTGACATGACACCACCATGTACTATCGTAGCATTGCAGATGTTTGGGGAAAGTTTTCTGGGTAAAAATTATAGTTACTACGATAAGCAGATGGGAAATAAAGTTACAGCATTTTATAGGGAGAGATTGAGTTTTTTAAGAAGGTAAAACGACTTTCTCTTTTACCTTGCCGCATTTCTGAGCTAATAGATTTTTTACCGCCATTACACGGAACATAAATCCTGAAATTAACAAATATTTCAAAGCCATCTCATTAAATAAACGATGCTGCTAATTAAAATTGCCAATTTAAAACGTCGTAACCAGTTTATTCATTCAAATTATTATTACGACGGCTTTATAAAAAAATCCCTCTAATTTTTAGTAACTGTTGTATCAATTTGGCACATTCCATCCAAAAACATTTCACGTTTATCTCTTCGCATGATGGGTTTAGCGTTGTTCAAACTCCGTAGAAAAACGGGCTCTACATACAAATTACAATTAAACATCCTGCATATTATATCAATATCAAAATCAAAAAAGAAAACCTCTCTCTCTCTCTTTCTTTGAATACCCATGTAAAATGTTTATCTGCGTTGTTGCATTTATGTGTTTTTATCAGACTAAATAGAATCAGCGCAACTCCCATTTTCCCATATGAAATTATACATTTGGTGGTTCATAATTAATCTGTATTGTTTATCGGCGCCTCTGGACTCTCTCCTGAACAAAAGCGTTCTTTATCTCTTTTTCTTCGTTGAATGAAGTGAAGAGCTCTTTTTCTTGGTGTGACGGAGCTCATTCTCGTGGTGTGGTGCTGTCCGCTCACAGAGTACTCACCAACTCATAAAATGTGGTACTACTTACCGAAGATATAAGTAATATTATGAGGTATGTGTTTACAGATAAAAAGTGTATTTATTACAATGCACAAAAATATCTCCCTGTGTGCTTCAGCTTCTCCTTCTCCTTCTTATTCGTACCTTCCCCAAGCGCACACCATCACTATACCGCAAACTTTTCACTTTGTTTGGCTGAAGCCTATACTTAAATAAATAGCGGCTTAAGTCTTTGATCTTTTTTTGTGAATAAAAAAATCTGATACACCTTCTCTTGTTTTGCTGCTTCTCCGTCAAGAATTCTATCAGGCTGCACACGAAAATATTTTTTCTACGCAACGCTAGCCTATAGACCACATGTATATAGTGCGTCCTTCTCAAGCTCTCCGCACTGCCTACTCTCTAAACAACTGTATAAATACGGATTACACGTTGTAATTATAGTAATAATGATAACGTCTCCACCTGACCAGAAGCAGCTGGTAAAACCCACCATTCGCTACTCCACTATTACTAACCAACCACACTTACGCGACGATATTTTATACCCTTTATATTATTGCAAGGGTGTACTCTCAACAATTTTTTTACAATTCATACAAAAACAAAGTAAGCAGGAATGTTCTTATCTGCGTGGCAAAAGTGTGGGAATTGATAAAATGACTACTATTATTTCATTGGGTTTCTTTGGCCAAACTGTAATAAGGCATTACAAAAGGGAAGAAATTAATAATGAAGAAGAAGCAGCAGTAGTTGTCGGTGGAACGCATATTGTAAAAATACCACTTGCTTTTCACGGCAATGGTCACGTAATCATCATATTTTGTTGCGGGGTACACCTTTAGTGTTTCCTTTTTTAAAATTCATTATTTCGATATTACCATGATCATTGTTATTACATGATTTTAGATTACAAGGAAATGCATCTCAAGGTTATCCATCAAAATTATAAGATACACAATGTATTCATTTTCTTTGCAGCGGACCATGCCCAAGCGTACATTTCCCACAATACTTCTACAATAGTTTAACTGCATTTCTGATTATTTAAAATTCTAACGTAAAAGCAGATATAAAATATGCTAATCAGAGCAGCTTCCTGAAAACTTTCATGCTGCTTTTTGCATTGTAACAGATAGTGTAACCGACTTTTAGTATGTGCTTGTTCTACATTGTAACTTTCTTTGGACATTTTGTGGTGGGGGTAGTCACAAGGGAAAACTCGGAGTTCGTGCTCAGCAATCAAAATTATTGACGTACACCAGGGTCTCCCAAACACCATATTATTCTAACTGCCCTCGTAGGAAATGTCCAGAAGGAATGTCACATATAGCCCCGGAAATTCATATTCTCTAGCAATGATTTTCTTTTGTGCTGAATCAGTCGAAAATAGCACTTTTTGAAACAGTTAGCACTGCAAAGTAGCAGAAATTGCGGACGGGATCAATATGGTTCATTCAAGAAAGCAGCGAAAAGGATTTGTTTGGGATATAACGTGCATCCACCTTTTAAAATGTGTTAGTTATAGCAGTGAAGCACACCAAATTGGTCCTAAAAGTAAATGCATACATTATTTTGACAATTCATTATATCAGCATCATTTTTACATGTTATTTGTCATTAAATATTTGAATACAGTCGCTTTATCGCAAAGTTAGCTATTTTTATAGCTGTACCCACAAACTCTTTTCCAGAGATTACTAATGTTTAAAAAGTTGTTAGGTACATTAATACAAACGCAGTATGTACCACCGCACCAGTACTGCTGCTCGTCACATTCATTTGCAACTATTTTCATTATAATGCTCTCGGATATCGATATATATTGTATATACAACTAAAAGCATTT
>JAHZNE010006025.1:0-17016 GCA_027744055.1 Callyntrura sp. NNG-2020
CAAACGCTTACTTCCATCACGGAACGATGTAGCGCAACCGAAGAAGAAACTTTATTTATTGTTTGGTATTACCCCTGATGAATTGATCGTGTACGTGGAGAAAAAAAGTGACATGCACACAAACTGAATAGATCTATTGATACGCTGAAACGGGCTCCCATTTTCTTGTAAATGTTTACTTTAAAAAGCTAAATAAAATCATCGAAAAGTGGAAGAAAAAAAAGTGAGCGGTGCGGTGCACACACAATCTTTCACGATGCACAGAAATGTTTACAATTGAAAGTTTTTTCTATATCCGGTACCGTTCCTTCGCTCTCTCTCTCTATTTGCGTCCTTATTCCTTTCACTTTACCTACCGCTCTGGCTATACTTGTAACTACTTGTAGGCGCATTAGTATTGTGTTTATAGCGCCCGGGCTTTGGCAAAAATATAACCAACTTTCTGGAAACAAGTCCCTAAAAAAGAGAGCGGTAATAGTGATGTGTATACTATTGGAAAGGTGTATAATACTTATATATTAAGCCACCACCAACTTTTTTCTCTTTGGTAGCAAAAAACCCCATCTTCAAACTCCTCAAAAGGCGTAAGTACATGCCCAGTCCAAGAGAGTTCTTTTGTGAGAGTCTCTGAGTGAAAAGTAAGAGGAGCATGTGGCAGAAAAGAAGAGGAAACGGGCAAAGAAAAAAAAGTTGCTCACAGACTTGTTCACTTTTAGCAATAAAAAAGGAGAAGAGAAAAAAAGTAGGCTTAAAATGGAAAATTTTCCTTAACATATTACTCTATAGAGATACTACTGACTGTTGGAGAGAGAAAAAAACGCCAAATATACTCTCAGGCTGCATATTATATAGGAAAGCATGTGAAGTCGCCTGTAAGGTTAACTATGGCTACGTGCAGGATAGAAAACCCACATTATTTTCCCTCTGCATGGCAGGGCTCTCCCACCATTTATCTCCCCTCTCCCTCCGATCACCTTTGTTTTCTCCCTTAAGTACTGTTGAAAACTTGTGAGCTCATCCCCGAAAACAGGCAGGTATAAGACACAATGTCTGTGTTTCTACAATGGATGCTTTTTAGCATCTTATAAAACTCACTTATCTATGGATCGAAACACACTCACACACACACACACATGCATCGTAAACATACAATGCAAAATAATAATAATAATAATAATAATAATAATAATAATAATAATAACAGAAACGACAACAAACATATCAAAAGATTCTCCGTAAGTTTGTGTCGAGTTACCTTACCATGTATGACACCCCTTTCCCCACCCTTCCCCCTTTTCTGAAAATGTAGAGTGATGTGAGGCTCTTAAGAGGCGAAAAATGTTGTGTCATATGCTACTTGTGCCAGTCTCTCTCTCTCTCTCTCTGTTTGTCTGTCGAAAGAAAAGTGTACATTTTCATGTGCATGTATTATTACAATATACACACACACGCCATTGTGCGGACAACCGAGCGGGAACAACAGCGAGGAAACTGCAGAAAGGGCGACACAACAACTCTGAAAAAGCATATAACTTACAGGAACATGCAAGGAGGAGAATAGCGCCTCCGTTGTTATATACCCGCTTTTAAAGTGCAATAAGTTGCAAGTTAACTTATTTTTGGGCAAGTTCCGTAACTCTGAAGCTGTTACTACCGGAAAAGAAAGTTATCCGAAGAGGGAGAAAAAGAGGAAGATGCTTCCAGGGAATTTTCTTGCCAGGCCACTGAAAGTAAAGTGTAGGGATAAATGGTGTAACGTAGATATTTACACATTTCTTATATCATTGTTTACGGCCACTTCAGCAAAAAAAATGTGTTTTATACGAAGGATAAAAATGAAATAGCTCTTTTCTTCGCATTCCCTAACATTTTCTTTTTCTCCGCCTTTCTCTATATCTGTCTGTCTGGGGCACAACAACGGACTAACAATAAAGTAGAGCATAATCATAATAATAATGGAGGACAATCTCAACTCTCCATTTTACTGACGCGTCTTTTTCCCAAGTGACTTAAAGTGCTTTCAAGGAAGCAAAGAAGAGAGGGAAAAAAGACGATGTGCAGAAGCATAGCATGAAAGGGAAAGGGGGAGTATAGCCATGACAATTAGAAAAGAAGCGAAAGAAAACTTTCCTCAGTAGTACTTTATTTCCTTTTCACTTTTTCCCTTTTGGTGCATACTACCGAGACAAATTTTTTTGTTACCTTGTTACTCCATATCTGCACCATCACCAACAATGCAATACAAGTAGCTAATAAAGTTAAGAGATTTTATGCTGTCTCCTCAGTTTTTTTCTATTCTTTTGTCCATGTTCAAAAAAGTATGAAGACGCTGTGCTGCTGCTGTTGCTTGCCTCCAAACAGAATGTATCTATAGGTAAAACGTCAGCTAATCCACTGAACTGTCACTGTCTTCATTAAAGGTACACGAAAAAGTAGATTAAAATGTTTGGGTTGACAGGAAGAGTGATAATTGTGTTGCTACTGCAAACAATCTTTTCGAGAAGTAGAAATGTTCAAACTGACAAAAGTGTATGCAGGTAAGCAAGTATAGGTGTATTGATAAACGATTGGATTAAAGATATATACATACGTGTACATTGTACAACTTGCTAAGGTACACCTTAGTGTACCGTTTTGGAATCATCGTGTGTCTGTAACCGCGGCCGGCCACGCGTCGTCACAATAACTCGTAGTAAATGAAAACGAATTTAGAAGCATATTTCCATCAAGCAACCTTTATGATTGATAGCTCGGACGAATTTGATCCGGGTTCAATGGAGCTCAAATTTGGTATATATAAGAAATCAATGAAGACATCGCAATGTAAAGTTGTTACGACTCCGATGAAAACAAGTGGTTAAAAATGCACCTTTTCTACAACGTTTACAACAGCTTGTATACTTTTATAAGCTTTATCAATTTTTTTTATCAAAAATAAAATTGAGGGAAAATGTCAGCCAGGATCATTGATTTGCTAAAAGATTAGTATTTTTCATGCAACAGAGTAGTGACATTTTACTTTGTGTAATATAATAATAGCGCAATCGTGCGTGGACAATCATGAATACGCCGACAGAGTGTGGGTGGCATTGACATACATTTTTTACGATCTTCCAGTTGCTCAAACTTTTTTTCCAGTTTATTATTTTTTTTCCAGAAAACTGACATTGCTTCCTGCATTTTTAGCACCTCGTAATAAAGTTTTTTCCCAGTCAGTCATCCGCACCCCTGCTTGAAGTAGTAAACTGAAATAGTCTTCATAAATTCGTCATAAATACAGCGGAGACTTTTTTTATCCGAGCGGAAACATAGTAGAAAGCCTCGTTACATAGGTACTTCTATACACACATATATTTTATATACAGACTTTTCTCCCACAGAAAACAAATGGGCAGCTGACAGCCGTAAAACCGGATGGATAGTCACTATTCCTCCCCGGTTTCCTTTTCTTATTTTGATGTTACAAACGCCAAGGTTTCTGTCTACCCAAAATCCATAGGTGCTTCCCTACAAATATATGACGAGTTTCCTCCAGTCAGACGGTATAAAACAGTACTATAACTCATTCCTATACTGGTTTCATCAAATTCCAAAAAAATGTATTCAACCCGGGAACACCACCAGAAGAAGTAGCAAAAACACGGGAAGAAAAGAAAGTTGCATTCATATACTCCCTCCAACAAGCATTATAAGCGCTATCACGATTATTATTACAACACAGACAAGGGTACACAAACTTGTTTTGAATTCCTCATATTTGTTATTTTATCATATTATTTTTTCTTCCCACTCTCTGGCATTGGTTGCGTGTAGTAATAGTAGTAACTGATGGGGGAGCTGTTAAATGTTTAATAATCCTCATTGGAAGTTTACGTCATAAATACATTATGGGCAACTTGGGCAAGAAAAAAAGTATTGATTGCTGACATATCATAATAATTCACGACCACTCTTTACTTCCAACGGCGGCGGTTTTGCTGTGATGTGATACCTTGTATTAAAACTTGTTACTGTGTCTACTACCTGAAAAAAATTATTATTTTTACGCTCACCCGTCGTCCCCCTCTCCCCGTTCTATCCACCTATCTGAGTGTTCGTCGGCATGTAAATGCATTCTGATACACATTGTATATTCATTCGTACACATCAATACATCATGACTATGACGCTTGCAAACTGCCAAGTGTACTTACACACACGTGGAGGAACATTACCGGACTGTACGGATGTCAACCATGAATCAATCGTCATTTTGGCGCCCTATAAACTTCAACAACCACTTTTTTAGTGTACGTGGTCATCGTGTAATAACTTTCGAGCTGTAATGTCAGCTTCAAGTAATTTTTCGGTATTAAAGATTAAAGTGGAATTAAAGGAAAGTAGTTTGTGTGTGGTCAAAAAAGTATGACTATTTCTTAATTTGGCATATTATGCGCCTTCCCCTTTTTGTATTTCTGTCGTTTTTTGGAGCATTGAAAATATGGAAATTGAAATATTATTAGAAGATAAGTTAAGACTTTTCCTGCTTTAGGTAGAAAAAAAATTGAAAGGCGGACGGGCAGTAGTAGGTATAAAATAGGATAACTGCGTTACACGAATTGTACTTGTGGCGTAACCGGACTTAATGTCAAGGAGTCTCACTAGACGAGTGGTAGTACAAATACAACCAAACTATGCATATATTATTCCATTATTAATGGAAACATTATCAAAAACATGGTTTACTCATTTATAATTTTGCGACCAGTGGAATTGTGATGATGATGACAGACAATTTTCTTTTTAATGCAATTTTTGTTATGTTAATAATGAAACTGCCTGTAACTGGTATATATGAATACGAGAGAATTATCCTGATTGTTGATAGAAATTTTGATAAAGGGAGAGTCCTCGCCCTCTTTTAAACTAATTTATTTGAAAATGTGAAATATTATTACATTAATGGTATCATCTTGATCATCTGTTCCAGTGAAGTTATTCCCCGAACTGGCGTAAGTACTCTTATACCATAATTTCGATTTATTTGCGAGCTCGTTCTGATACGAGGACAAAACAGAAGACACAGCAGGAAAGAGAAATGTTAACAACCTAACCGTTTTTTGGGAATTTCCCAGAGTCACCCACAAATAAACATCGATATTAAATTCGTGTGTGCTTAAGAGAGCTTACCCTCCGCAATACTCAATAGCAGTAGGACAACGAATTTAAGTATTGGTGTGAGTTAAGACTTTTGTTGGACAGAATGGCAACTGACAAATCTTCTACGTTATCGGCGATGCAACGTTGGCAACCGTATTTTAAGCAGTGCATATGTAACTGGCACAAAAAGTGTCGATGGTGACGTTCAAAGAAAAAATAAGATACCAGGAAAATGCGGCAAAGGAAGAAATGGTAACATGATATATAATATATATAGCACGATCAAGTCGACATCATAGGAGTTCCGTTCGGCTGCCACGTTTGCGTACCATGTCACCACAAAGTCGGCTCTGAACCTCTGAGTAATATTTAGAGGGCGGTTTTGTCAATTGTCATTCTGGCCCGACAACACATGCATGTATACCATGAATTATGTGTATTTTCACGTACGTTTTTACTAAATATAGACAAGCTTTACTTTTATACCATCCGGGTGTGTGTGTATGTGTCAACGCCGTGTCGGAAAAATGTTATTTATGATTAGTCCGTATAGTTATTACGAGCGACCTATATTTTATCAGTTTTCTTGTCAAGAAGTGGGATGTGTCCTTTCTCCTCTCACGTATGCTATTCAAAGAAAAAGGAAAGACACGCCTGCTGGGGCAATTAAAGTTGTATTTACAGTTTAAAAGGCGACTAATGGTAAACAATTGCGGGAAAACTACCTTGGGGAAATTCCGAGAAGGCTGCGTGGTTTCTCTGGAACCCAATGCAAAACTGTCAATAGCGATTACGCAAGAACGAATTGGCAAACGTATTACCCATGAAATTATTCGGTGCGGATAAGTAATATGGAAGGATGATGTCACAGGAATTGCAGTAGCATAGCAGTGTTTTGTCTCTTTCGATAATGGGTCATGCACTGTTACAAATTTAAAGGCATTTGTCTTTCGTTCCGTTCCTGTCAGCTTTGCTCGTTGTCTGCATGCCACGGCCACACTAATCATGTGTCAATTGACGACGAAACATGCTTTGTTATAGACATTATACATCTGGTTAGCAAAAATCTACATAGTGCCCACCGGGAGGAAACAGAAAGCGTTTAAGTTGTAATGGTGGTTGCAAAGGAGCTGGAGAAGACGAGTGTGACACAAGAATAATGCAGTCGTAAGAAGTACATGCTCACTTTTATTTTTAGGCATTACATATACATCTAATACAACTACTACCCGCTTGTATGCATGTACATCAGGTATTCATACAATGTTGCTAGCGTCGACTGAATGGTGGTGGTGGTGGTGGTGGGTTAGTGTAGGCATTTTCAAGTGAGCCCACCGGAAGAGGAGTGAAAGTGGAATTGCTTTCGTTCCTTTTTCTCCCTATACCTACGTATTCTGGTTTGTTAGGATAACGACGGGTAACTGTGACTGAGGCACGCTACCATCATCAACCTCTCTCTCCCTCTCCGGCTTTGTCTTGTTGTAAACCCACAACAAAAATAGCAGGTAAAAATGCCCGAGCCAAAGAGAGAAACAAAGTTGAGCCCAAAAAAGCTGGAAAAGCAGTTGAGAGGAAAAAGGAAAATGACTGTAATGAATTGAGCCACGAAAATGCCATCTCCTTGAGGCTTTTACATAACAAGGCTACGAAAAGCAGTAGTGAAGAGAGACAACCACTTACAAGTTTAAACATAGCGGAAAAAGGCCAGAAAGAGTAGTTGATTTCCTTACAGTTTTTTCCTCGTGTATATGTAAATATATAGAGAAAACACGACATTCGCCAAGAAAATACTACAGGAGCCGGAGTAGTAGTAGTAGTTGATGTTATTACAGATATATATGGTTTCGCCGTTTTGTTACTACCTACCCCGGTTGTTGAAATCGTTTGAAACTCTTGAAAAGGCAACTTTTTCTCGGCGTCTCCTTCCCGTGCTCTGCTTTCGTAGAATTTCAATGTGCATCTTTAGAACATAATAAACGGGAAAAGGAGGAAATAGGAAGAAAGTTGTGATGGTCGTATATGTAGGTATGTTTATTTGAAAAAAACTTGGTTGGGTACATGTGGTACGTCGTTTGCTACTTATAAGTCAGCAGGACATTGTGAAATCTTCCAGGCACTTTGTCCAGGAGCTAGAGAGAGAGAGAGAGAGAAAGCTGGAGAGAAAAGAGAAACTCGTCTAAACCAATCCAACAGGGGAAACATCATTCCTCTTCCTGTCGTCACTACATTGCCATTTCACAGTCGCTTTTTCAGACAACCACATTACTTATTACATTGGAGCGCAATGACATGGGGTAGCGTATATTATGTACATATTACAAAAGCTTGCCTAGTTAGCTGGGCTCTTTTGTCTATTAACCTACAAAGTGTCTTTGAATGAAGGGAGGACATTTCATTCATGCATGCATAACTGCATGCATGTGTCATTTATGCTGTTGTTTGGGTTGAGGGTGAGTGCTGGGAAGGAAAATGGGAAAGACAATGGTTCGATGTAAGAATGGAATGTGTACCTGCCAAAATAGGGATACACACCAGTATATATAGTAGCACGTCACTCCGCTTATTTCAACACGACCAACATTTTCCCAGGCTGAGAGAGAGAGGGTGTATGGGCTGTCAGTGCTGTGGCGTGCATTTACTTCTGTGAAAAGGTGCAACGAAACGCGCTTGCAAGCTTCCAATACCACTACTCTAGTACTACGTTCTGGATCAAGTTCCATGGGTGCCGTTGGCGAAATTCCATTACATCAGTATTTTCATTTGCTGTCAGTCAAAGAAAGCGTGCAGTGAGGTATGCATGACCTCCCTTTTTCCATTACCTTATTTCAGGGGAAAACACTATCAATGAACACAGACATGCGAGAGGTATTTAGCCTTTTTTGTAAAAGTGTTACCCTATCAGATACAAGAATACTCAATATGTGCAGTGGTACTGGTACTGGTGGTGGGGCTTCTGTCCTCTTGAGCGGCAAATCAGTTTTCATTTTAACTGACAAATGGAAAAGAATTTGTGCGTTTTTGCACTCTTTGATGTGCACCCGTGACAGGCATCACGGTGGGAATCAATATCATTTAACAGTTATTCTGTCGCAGTACAAAATTGAAAATCCATTACGCGCATACATAAAATACTGTCGTGTCTATCATCATCAGTCTTTCGAATATTGCACCTTTCGCAGGAATTCACAGATACAAATGAGCATCCACACACTAAATTTTACATTTTGCAAGAGGTACGCAATTTCCAACCTTGGGTTTTGCCTTAATGATCCTCCGTGCAGACGAATCATTAATAAACCAGCTACTCGAGCTAACATCACAAATGCAGCCAGGACAACCGCACATTCCTTACAAATAACCGCAGAGTAGCATTTTCTCCCATTAGATTAGAGACTCCAATATCTGTCTTCGAATCGTCTACCGCGTCAGTTGCAGCAGCGCTAGTTGTTGCAACGTGCATATTTTATTCGCTAACGGCCACCCAGCCATCATCATTTAAAATGCATGCTGACCTAAAGTGGCTCAAATTAGCGAGAAACCTGTCACAAGTTCAACTTCATATGACAAACCAATTCAACTTTTTTTGGCCAAGTTACCCAGTATGAGTAGTGGGATTACACCCTTTAGGGAAAACTTGACGATGGCCCTGCTGCCGCCACCTCCCACGGCTTTTTCTAGATACTTCCAGACGATGTCACACAACACTGCTCCAATTCTGGCAGAATTATTTGTGTAAGTTTCGACAGTTTTTGTGACAACTACGTATTCCTTAGACAGCGAAAACGCCTATTTCCTTTGAGCTGGCTGGCTACATGTGTATTCACAGACGTTTCGACAAGATGGACAACAAACGACGACGGAATTAGCGGTAGGGAGCACACATCCGAATGTATGAACGTATTTGGTTGTGTACGTAGAAGCATACTGCTACTACCACTACTACTCACGTTTCTCCAACACACGTACATGTAAACTTGATGGTGAACGTAACCACAAATAATTCACGAAATAACACACTGTGCAAATTATACTCTTTCATCTTTATTGTTCCAACTGCTATACGATATTTTTGTTGGACGTGTTGGTCTCTATTGTGCTTTGCACCACATCCTCATTTTTGGGAGAACCATACTACAAAGTTGATTTTCTGTCATGTGTACATGTGTGTGTGTGTGTGCTGGTAGAAATAAAGAAAAACTCTCCTTCACTCCTGTGGTCTTTCTTTTATGTTGTCAGAAATAGACCAATCATTTTTAGATTCTTTCCCTGCTCGGTCAGTCGGCTTAAACGGCGACTACGCTTACTATATGCCATGACTTGTGTGTATATATGCAATATGTTACATATTCTCTCCACTTTTTTTCTTGGCGAAGGGAATGAAGAGGAAGCAAAAAGGCATAAATAAGTTTCAATGGACAAATTCAAGGTGAAAGCAACAACAAACCGTATACAGAACACACGCTGGGTGTTTAGTAATGGAGGTGGTAGTACAGGCCTCGTTCTCAGTGCAGCTGCCGTGGAATTAAAAGGGTGTCTAACGTATTTTTTTGGAGGGTGCCTACCACTCGGTCAGTCAAAATCACGTCATTTCCCGGCAGAACATCTAGCATAGTATGCATATTACTTACAAATTTCGGTATTCAACTTTCCTAGACCAGCTTGCCTTTTTTTATTGACACGTTTTTTCTTTGCCCTCTCCAGGGGAACTCTATTGAAATTTGGAAGCTGAAATGGGAGTCTCTTGAAAAGGAGAAGACTTGTCGTGCTCTAAAAGTTAAAGTGGGCGCACATAAATACAAACACGGAACATACTATGTATAATTTCTATTAAATAAGCAGACCGAAAAGAAATGCATTTGTTATTGGTTGCCCCAGCTGCTTTTCACCTTCTTCATCAACACCAGGAAGAGGAGAAGGATAGAAATGAGGAATAAATAATAATGACAAACAAGAATAAGGAGAAAGTTCTTTCACCGTTGGGGAGAAAGGAAGAGAGAGAGAAACTACTTTCATCCTTTAATGAAAACCAGTTTTGAAGCACACTTTACTGACAAAAGAAAAATACCATTATGCAGTGTAGGGTGTAATAACATGTAAGAAGAGTAAGTGGGTGTCTAAAAGCAGTTTACTTTGTAGTCGTCGTTGTAGTAGGCTCTGGGTAAATAAAATAGAAGGAGAAACAGTAAAATTCCAACTGCACACAAAACGCGAGGCAGTCCAAACGGTCGGGTAAAATACCTATGAATATATCGTCATCTCGTTATAATGGAAGGTGAGCTTGATTTTGTGTTCACAATAAAGTCTAGCATGTTGACGATTAAGACCTACTCTCTCTCCCTCTCTCCCCTCTTATCTTAGTAAGTACCTTATAACGCTCTTCTTGTTATGAGGTTCGTCCATTTTCATTCCCGGGAAATGTACCGAGACTCGTTTTTATGACGGAATGCCTGTTTTCATTAATATTTAATTCATATTTCGTGTGTACATCATGTGGTTACAAGTTAAGAGTCCAACTAAAGAAGGAAATGATGAACCAAAAAAAAGTTGACTTTGTTCAAGCCCAACAAAAATAGCCTACAGCTTGGAATGGTGGTACAACCATTCTCATCTTCATCACCGTCAGCAACAACATCAAGTCATCTAGAACATGGGTAATTGCCCACGTAAAAACATTGTTAAATGAGATGAAATGTATACTGCCATCATCATCATCGTCCACCTCCTCCCCCTCCTCCTCCTCACAGTAGCAAGCACACACATATGCCCCCCACACACAAACAGGGTCTTTCTACCGGAATAAAGTTTGAAGGTGTCCAGGCAATTTTTTTCGTTACATTGCCTCTGTACGTGGCATTCTTCGTTCCTCTGTTGACTTTACCTACAAGGAGCGATGGGCCAAAGAGAGTGCATGAGAATAAGTGCATGTGTGTGTGTCCAAGGGAATCTAAATGAATGCTCATTTTTACTCTCAGGGGTTTTATTTAACAACAAGAAGAAAAGCATGCATGTAATAATGGATGGAGCTCTCTCTCCCCCTCCCCCTGGCAAGCGAGTGGGGATAGATGTTGAAAGTTTTTAGTGTTGTTCTTGTTTCCTGGCCATATCCATAGTAGTAATGGAAGGAAGTATACTGTAAGTCGCCACATCAGCAGTAGTAGTTAACAGTGTGTGTGTGTGTGTGTGTGTGGGCTCCTGTTAGGTTGTTACTGCTAAGTAAATAAGTAGCCGAAAGATTCAAGTAATAAAAAGTAAGCATAAACTCCGGCAAAGTAACGAGTCGGCACTTTCGATACACAATGTAGATGGTAGTAGGTACATATTTTTCAGCATCATGTGTAATAATAACACTTTTCTCACTGCTTTCCCGAGTGCAACTTTTTCTCTTGTTTTCGTCCGACTTTCAAATATATTTTTTTCCGCTGCCTTTCTCCTCCACCGCCAAAGAGAGCCACCATCACCACTAGGTCCACCACCAACGCCGCAGTTTTTTGAGACTTGCTTTTTGTTGCAGGGCACTCTTGATGCTGCTGCTGCTGCTGCTTTTGCTGTTTGGGAGAACCTAATACAAGCTGCAGTTATACTAATTAAAAATGCTAAGATGTTTCATTACAGGGCGGTTTCTATTCCGCTCCAAACTCTAAAAACATGAAAATCTTACCGCAACTGCCGTCATCAACATCGTCAGGTTTAGCAGAGAGGCAACAACATGATCCAGCATCTAGAGAGAGGGAGAGAGTGGGTATCGGGGTCGCGACTACTCCCAAGTGCGAATGAGGGGACAAGAAATAAAAAAAGAAAATGTGAAACAACAAAGTGCAAACGAGCAAAAATAAAGCTGTTTGTCTCAAGTGTTGTTGTGCTGAGTTGCGGGATATTTACGGGAGTCAGGGTTTTTATTTTTGCCAGTATTATTTCTCTCTCTATTTTCCCGTCTCTTCATTCATCCTGCCTGTTCCTAACGTTCCTCCCCAATTACTACCTAAACAACAGGCATACAACTAACAATAACGTATACTTTGGTCTTCACAGTCATCATCACGATGTTAGGACGTTACTTTCACCGTTGTGAATAACAATAATTTAAAGCTTAAATGAACCGTTGAAAGTTAAGGAGGCGCCGTATATGCAAACATAATTCGGGTTGTTCATCACAAGTAGAGCAACTGTGTGACATTATGGTCATGACAAATGGTAATGGTAGAAAATGACAATTCCAAAGTATAATTTAGCAAAAAAAATAAAATGTCAAAATTCCATACATTTCGTCCAAAATTTTATAGCCACTTGAATGGAATATTGAATATACCACGTTTGTTTTAAAGAAAGGGTATATTTTCTTCTATAATGGAGAAGTGACAGGCGTTCCGATTCCACATAAACTACACAGCTCTTGATGATTTTACTTTGTACGGAGTAATCGAGTTGTTACTGGAAAATACATACATTTGACGTGGCCTTGAGGAAAATCCCATTGAATGAAACCCCGGAATAAAAAGAGTTGACCTAGTTACGTCTGGTAATCACGTATGCTCCTATGGATTAACGGTTTAATAGACGTTCCCATTACACTGTTGCTTGTCGCTGAGCTCACTACCACTGCAACTAGTACGAAGTAACATTCCAATCCGACACGCATTCCATTTTGAGCTCTACAGCTAAAATCTCAGAGACTCAATGCTGGTCCGTGCCGAAAAAAAATTTCTCCTTGCCTGAAATATTTCACAGCTGAAAATTTTGTTTCCAACACGCGTAGTCTCATTTCTTTCCTGCTGCAACTAGCTTTTTTAAACAGAACAAAGTGGGAATGACGTTGTCCGGAAAGCGTAGCATAAAACGTCTTTCCAAACGTGGCATGAAATCCGGGTGGCAGACGCCGGAAACTATAAACATCGAAAACACCCGTTGCCACTGCCATTTCAATACTTTTTTGACGTATCACTTCATTGGCAACCCCTCAAACCCAGTTTTACTGGATTTCTCAAATTTTTACCAGATTTTTCATACTTTTTACTAGTTCAAGGATAAACACGTTTGCCACTTCCAGACAAGCTGGAGAAAGGAAAACTGTTACGTACACTCATGCCGTTACCATTGATTGGGATATTTTTTTTTCTCTCCATCACCTTCTCACTCTTCATTCCCTTCATTTTTTGCAATTTCTCCTTTTCTCGTGCTACCGAAAATGACTCTGACCGTAGATCAACTTGCAAGGGTACTATGTAGATTTATGTTTTACCAGCAGTACCAGCAGCAGGAACCGGGGGAAAATCCAATAAAAGAGCTCATCAAACTTAAAGAGTGACTGGCCATGCAGCTGCTGCTAACATTTTATTAGTCATTTATACAACACTTCCCTTCTTTATGTTGTACTGCCGGCTGCCACTGTTGTTGCTACTGCTCCTACTGCATTTCCTGCTACCCACCACATTTTGGTCGGCTTTTATTACTACTACTTTACTGGTACAGGCGTGTGTTGCTAGTACTCAAAGGGGGTGGCAGGGACAGAAGGCTAACAAGTTTACAAAGTTTTCAAGCTGCGTCTCGTCGTTAGACAGAGGTACACTGTTTTGGGGTACAAACGCCTGTAGGCACACACAGGATGATCCACAAAATAATTCATCTATTTTTCATTCCGGGAACCCTCCCTCCTCATGGACGCTACCCCCACACTAAAAATAAACGCTTGGGAGGAGATACGACGATATATTATGAAATGGGGAGGGTGTGCCAGGGAACAGTTTAATTAACAACAACAACCTTGTAACCTGTACTCGATAAAATCGCAAAAAGAGACTAAGGTGTCAATTAGGATAAACTGTGTACAGAGGGGTCCGATCGTCAAAATATGTAGATATGCCCAAGTAGATGTGCTATGCACATAACATGTGGACAGAAAGTTGAATGGGTTTCCGTTTTAATGTTTTCTTTTCGCTCTCTGGCTTTTGTCAGTTTCGGTTAAGTGAATTGTTACATAATGTTGAAGTAGAGCAGCGGACGAGTTTCATAGGCAAATTAAAATATCCATGCAAAGGGGGTTGGTGCAACGGGAGACTAAAATATTTATAGCGTATTCATGTTTTCCCAAACTCCGGGATCTACGACACCACCTGCACTTTCCCTGCTCCATATACCAACTCTGTACAAACAAAGCTACGACGTATCTCTTTACGACGGGATAGTCCGCAACCGCAACAAAATTTTCAGCCAGGTCCAGCCGGCCGTAAGGCCAGATACTTTAGGATCAAGAATTTTGCTGTGGTTAAAGTTCACATTGAACATCAGTGATTTTGTCAAGGCATAACTGGAAGACGTTTTCCCCCTATCTGAAATGGAATTTGCAATTTTGCGAATTGTATTGTAGTGACTATTGACATAAGCTTTAGCACATATTGACATAACACCGATATGGTATTTCAGAGTGAGGCGATTGTGTTAAGCTCCTGCTACTACACACCCCGCATCACACCATGTTATCTCCACTGCACTTCACGCGGAACTAATTCCATTAATGAAAGTGGAGTCGGCTAATATAATGCAAATATTTAATGAATGTTTCCGAGGGAGTGAAATGCGTTGGAAGAATAATAGCTCTTGTATCCTGTCGGGTAGCAGCTGAGTGGAAAATTGTACGCATTTGTATGACTCCTACGCATATATAATAAATGGTCTCTTTACTTTCCCTCCCACCACTACATTATGTCAAGAAAGAGATCATTATTGTTATGTAGTAACTTTTTTGACCGGCGGAGAAGGCTACTCGGTACGGAAAAGTGTATCTGTCTGTCTGTAGACAGACAGACACGATATCAATGAAAGCAACTACTTTCTGTTTCTACGTCTCCTTCCATTCCCGGCAGTAGGAGACTTGCTATACTTTTTTTCCTTTCCGTGTTTGGCAGTTGGGTAATTTCAACAGGCAGATCTCACGTTAGTACATACAGAATGACTTAGCAGAAAATGGCAGAAAAGTCCGGAAATTGTGTAAAAGTGTACAACAAACAATTACAAACAAGTCAAAACTGTTCCGCCATATGGCCTATCTACTTCCCCTGATAAGTTGTGACTTTCCGTACTTTTCCTTTCGGGATGTGCACACCCGCGCGTTTTTTCCGATGCAAAAGTGAAACGGCACCAGCCTTTTGTATGCCTTAGTCACTTAGCCAGTAGACAAATTGTAATTACTGTTTGTAAGAAAAGTGCACCCAGTCCCAAAGTGCATTGCGATTATTGTGGGCAACTTTTTTGTTTGCTAATTCCCGTTCTTGTATGTACCTGCAACGTCAAAGTGTATTAATTTAATGTTAAAATAATAATTAAATGTGTCCTTGTAGTAACCACACCGGCATTTATTAAACTTGACCTGCAGAATGAACATATTATGCATACATTACTCTGCTTTACCCCCAACTACCTGAGCAACTCCGAAATCCTGTAATATAAACGTTAATACGTAAATGCACGTTTTATTTTCACACGCGTAGCAAAAATGGGCACGACGGACGTAGTCCCGCGTATTACATCCTTTCAGTCCGGGCACACACACGTATACCCTCCTATGATTCAATCGTCTTTGTCAAGCACAAAGCATTTTAGAGAAAGTGTGTGTTTTGCACGGATTGCATGTCGGATCTGCTACCGGTTCGAACAAATCAAGGTAAACTGTAGCGAGATATGCCATTGCAAATTAATGCCTACATTTATTTATTCTTACTTTCCTTCCAGCCATAAAAGCTCATATATGTAGGTTTTGCATGTCGGAGAGAGCAGATATGAAAAATACATAGCATTACCACCACCACCACTACCACCGTGACATTGGTTGATCAGACGATAGTTATTTGATAGGTACTCGTATAGTGTACCAGACTTGGAGTATATTTTAACGTAACAAGAGTTTCTTTCTGCGACTGCTGCTTCTGTTTTCCTAAGGTTGACAGTAGCCATAATATCCATTACTCATTTCGCGATAGTTGGACATTTTCTCACAGTGGCAATCTCAGACTTGACAGGGAGTTGTGTTTGTAGTGCTGTAATAATGTAGTTCCAAGAGCTTGCCATAATATTCATAGAGAGAGGGAGGGAGGGAGAAAGAGAGAGAGAGAGAGAGTTCACGTTTCGTATACAGCGATGGTATATTACGCGTCTGAAATACATTTTGGCGCACACAGTGAAAGCAATAAATGGAGTGTGCACCAATTTTCCCTATTGTTGTAGCACGCCTTTGCGTTCACTTTTTTGTTCTTTGCTTCTTCCTGACAAGGATAATGCAAGCGTGAAAGTTACATAATATAAACATATCAATCAACTCAGGAACCATATTAATACACATTGTGTACACAATGCTGCTCCTGCAGACTACCTCACCCGGCGCTTCTTTGCGTGGACTCGCATAAGTATTCTGCCATGTATGGATGAATGTGGGATGGAAACACAATGCCTCTCTTTTTCTACAACAACCCACTTTTCCTGTTAAGTTGCTTTCCAAAAAGGGAGAACCCATTGTTGTTATCGCCATCATCATCATCGTCCTCCTCGTCGTCGTCGTCATGTGTGTTGCGTTGTTTCGCTTATTTTCCCGTACGCGTCGTGATGGCTGCTGGCTGAATAGAAAACAATGCTGATGCTTCATGCTGCAGGACGATGTTATGGAGTATGAAGTGAGGGACAATATAACCGTGCAGTTCAGGAACTGCGAAGAAAAGTAGCTCGATGGAGAATACTGCGCATGCAAAAAGTGTCATGTTTAACGAAATATGACCATAATATGCTTTTGTCATTTTCAGCCCAATGGTTTCAAATCAAGACATTTTGCATATGGTAGAAATTTGCGGAATGTTGCAAACTGTGAGGATTTCATTTTGAGAAAAAATTTCGATT
>JAHZNE010006026.1:0-10976 GCA_027744055.1 Callyntrura sp. NNG-2020
TCCTTTTTGTTATTATTAACAATGACAGTCTTCAGTCTTTACTAATCTAGCCTTTAATTTTCCACACGCTGAAAAAGACCGTGCAATAAGACGACAAGCCTCCAACCATTAAAAACACAATTTAGATACAATCAAGAAAAAAATGTGGGTGGATTGGCCAAAATTACAATCGGCTGCGATTTTTCAAATGTTTCGTAACGTCTCTCGGGGTCGCTATACATTTAAAGACAACCGGCATCGTTAAAGTGTTGGCTTTAATTATTATTATCGTTGAGAGAGATACGCAAACATAAAAACGATCCCTTTCATGAAGACGACGAGGGTTGTTTGTGGGGGTTGGGATGGGGTTGAATTGGGAATCATTAAGAAAGAATAAATATTAAATATTGCGTGTTGAAACGAAAGAGGTATATACAGAATCGATAAGAGGCTGAACTGAGGTTACCCTATTAGGTACATATAAACACATATAAATATGAAGTGCCAGTGCACTTGTCAAGAAAGAGGCTATATTATCTCCACCACCTCCGTATTTATTACATCTTTTTGGTGTTTTACGATTGCTGTTTTGTAGACTCTTCTCTTAATTGTTGTTATTGCAAATAAAAAGGTGCCGATAGGCAGTATAGGAATAATATGATGTTGCTATAAACGAATATATATATGTGCTCGTTAGAGCTTTTGGAGGATTCACATTGTTAATAAAAAAAATTGGATAAAAACCAGTGGATAGTGGATTCAATTAGGTAGAGGTTCATCATCATCGCTATCCGTCGAATGTCAGAAGCAGAAAACTGATGATGAGTTTTGACAAGGAGGAGGCATAACTCTACACACACGGTGAGGAGTACCTGCTTGCGTGTTCTTTACGCACTATCGACTCCTTTTCAATTTAAAAAGTAATAAGAATATGCAAATGCGAGAGAGAAAAATATGCGATAACTGAAAGGGCTATTCAACAACAAATACTGGGAATATATTAATGCAACTATGCCTTGCATTGTGGCTATTGTGAGGGCAGCACATTGTATGAGATGGTATATATATATTCTTCTTACGACTACGACGCGACGTACAAAGAGATTGAGAAGAAGACCTATCCAAAATTCAATGTCTCATTCCCAACGACCAGGACAACATTAGGTGTATGAAAAGCAATCAAAGGAAAATAATGTTCAACTGATTCAAAGGCCGGAGGTCATCAAGAGCAATATGACAATCACTTTTAAATTGACAGTCCACGCAAAACGTAATATAACATTGGGCACAGTAATGAATAAGTAGGTAGCTACTGTTTGTTTCTGTATATCTCTAATTCTGACCTGACACAAATGCGTGTGTATGGTGATGTGATGATGATGGTAATGGTAATGAAAAGAATGAATTTTACGACTTTTTTTAGTCGTTTGAAAAAAGTTCAAGTCTTATTACAGCTTGAAAGATGAAATCAAAGACAAGAAGATGGAAAGTCTTGTTGAGAAATTACTATAATCTGTCGTCGTCGTCGGTCGTAGTATATGTATGAATGATGATAATATCAAACTAGGGATAGGGAAAATGAAAACGCGATGGAAACTGAAGCAATAATAAGAAGAATAACCCAATTATATCAAAAAGTTATCATCATCGCACGCACCAATCCTTAAAATACCTACGTCACTTCCGATGTCCTTTCCCTACTCTGTGTAGCACCTGTCGTCGTCGTCGTCGTCTTAACTACCACAGAGCGGTGGTGAAGGATTCAATGTAAGGTGCTGTCAAGTCAGAAATGAAAATGGAACTTTATTTATCTTTGCGTATCGAGTTATTCGAGTTACATGCTCAAGTCGTTCAAAAATGTGCGTGGCTCCAAAAGAACACGTACCTATACATGCAGGGAGATTAAAATTTAAAAAAGTTCATTTTGTTTCAAGGAGTATAGGATGACAGCTGACTTTGTAGATTTGAATTTCGATAAAATCTAAAAGCAAAGTGAATAGGATGGAACCCAAACAAACAAGCATTTTTTCGTGCAATAAAGGACACACACAGACAGACGTATAGGTCAGGTCAGAGTCAAGAGAGGAATTTTATTACAATGTTGATATTATTATTACCTCCATCCAATTTCATTCTTCCTTTCAGCCACATTCCCGTCGTAGACAACAAGAGTAGTAGCAACGGCAACGGCAGCAGAGGAGAGAACATCATCTTCTCTCTTCATTTCAAACCTTCTTTCAGCATCAATCTAAATAGGCTCGAGTATGCATGTATGGAGTATTGTACATATTTACATTCGCCGATATATGCAGCGCAGCGCCGTAATAATGTAGTGATCGCCAAAGAAAAAAAAATGATTGCTTGTTTTTCATTTAAATTTATTCAATAAAAAAAGAATTCCGTTCGTCGTTTTGCCTGATACTGTGTGATGCTCGTTCGCGTTCGACGTTGCATTTTAGCCCTATTGTTTTTCTTCTTATCGTCAGTGACATCTTGGATAATGCCTCTTCTTACTGTCATAAAATA
The DNA here is from genome assembly GCA_027744055.1 of Callyntrura sp. NNG-2020. Lineage (NCBI taxonomy): Eukaryota > Metazoa > Arthropoda > Collembola > Entomobryomorpha > Paronellidae > Callyntrura > Callyntrura sp. NNG-2020. Next base: position 2,506 of record JAHZNE010006026.1, read on the forward strand.
TTTGAATAGAGAGGATGTGCTAATACAAAGGTAACTGTCATGTTTTATCCTATATTATAGTCCCATCTCGAGAAAATGTTAAAGGAGGCACATAATTTAAAACTGAGGTCAAAAACTAAATATCTGTAGCTCCGGTCCCTATCATTGTAATATACGGTTTTTTTTTCAAGTAAAATACTGTCAGAGAGTTCACCGATAAAAGACTCTAAGTGGTTTATATATTTTAATAACAGACAAATAAATTGTAGGGCTATTAATTGTGGAATTCGTGCAAAAGTTAATTGAGTACGTAGTAGGGCTGTCTATTGGGAAGTAGGGGGTTAAAACGCTGTATGTTCAAGAATAGCATAGGAGGTCTTCTCGTCTTCTACAGAAAAAAGTGATCGGACGGATATTACATTATTAGAACCGCTTACAACTTGTACAACCATTTGCATGATAACATATTTTTTTCTGTTGCCAATGCAATGACCAATGTCATTTTTGTTGCTTGACTGTGTGCTTTGTTGCCATCCAATTTAAAGATAATGAATAATGACCGTATATATTTTTACCATTTGTTAAATGCCCACGCAATTAAAGTATTCCTAAATATCACAATAATTTTAAGGCTATTCCACGTAGGTACGTACATGAAGTTTTTATCCCTTTTGCGTTTCAATCTCGTGATTGACGATGGACGTTGAGCATCTAATAAATAAAAACATAAAAGATTATCATAATAATAGCGGTAGCAATTGGACAACCTTTTGACCTGCATATGTCGTGTTTTATTGCATCATTTGTGTGTCATTCACAAATCAATGTCAGCTTCTTTGACGATGAAAAACGGATGCTGTAACGTGTGTGTAGGCCAAAAACACAACAAAGCAATTACGTAATATTGATACACATGAATACGACGACATCGTATGTATTTATTCGTAAACTTTAAATTTTCGAACATTAAAAGTAAAATAATTAGGGAGGCAGACTGACATTGGTGGATGGTTTTTTTTCGCATTTTGCATGGCAATCTTGCCCACACAACATTGTCAATTTTGCATTTCAAGTTTTAGGTTTACACTACAAATACGTTTTATTTCGCAAATTATCTCATCTGCATAATATGATGCGTCAATATATATGTAATACTTGATGTGATACAGATTATCATTATATTTTTTTTACTTTTTTTGTTAACAAACATGTTTTCTTTGACGAAATGGATGTGTGATGAGCCCACATAATATCACCTTGTCAGAAGTGTCACTCTTTAAAGTACGCACGCATGTTTTAAAAAATTGTTCAAAAAGTTGCTACCCACAAGCGAAACAACTTACACACAGCAACCCCCAACTCCCTCACAGCACAGTAAAAAATTCGTTTGTCGCGGTCAAAACGAATTAAATCATCAAATGTAAAATCATGCGTGTAAATGTCGCCTTTCCGAGCTATTCAAGATATAGGTACACATTTTGACTGAAATGTAATGTAAGGCACCTGAAGCGAATTCACGTATTTGTTTGAAAAAGGTAGCCACTTTTACGTGGATGTGTTAACATTTTTCATCACATATAACACGTATTATTTCTGTTTTCACCTTGAAAACTACAAAATTTCTGCAGAGCACTAAAACTTTGAAGTTCTTGTGGCGAGCTCAGCGTAGCGCTCAACAGCAGCGTTGGTACTGTAACGGTACAGTAATAAATTAATTTAATCTTCTTTTTCATTTTGGGTGGTCGGGTCATGTATATGTCAGTCAAATGCGGAATGCATGAAAGTCTTTGCCTTGCCGTTAAGAAAATTACTATTTTAGCCTAGAATCGCAAGAGTGACAAAAGTTGTAACTATATTTTGCCTTTTAATAAAGGTCAAGTTGAGACGACGACTACGACGACGGTAATTTGTACGGTCAAATTGTTGTATGTGCAAAAGCTACCACGTAGCTGTGGCGGCAAACTGACATTTTCAACAAGTGAAGACGCTGCGCCGATGCCTCATTGCGCATCATCGCCACATTTTTCCTCTCTCATTTATTTCTATTTCCATCCCTATCCTGCCTCGATTTTATGGCTAAATAATAAAGCAATAAAAAATTATACCTAAAGAGGTAGAACAACTTGTAACATTGAGATCCTCTTCGTGCTTCCATTTTTTCCATTCACAATAATATAATGCACACACACACCGAGGAAAGAATACCATGTGCTTGCGTGGGGGAGCTCCTCCAACTTGCCCAGACGACAGTAATGATAGCAGTTAAAAATTTCTTAAAGGCTATTCATTTTGCTTCTTAAAAAGGAGCATTTTTTGCTTTTAGCACTTCTTCTTTTTTGTTTGGGTATCATCGATCATAAAAATACGCCGTGATGAATCCCAACAATTTACAGTCCTGTGTCCACCTCGTCGTGTTGTCTGCTGAGATTGGAGAGAGAAAAATTACTTTACAACAAAGTGACCACACTAACTTGGCTAAACATCTTATGGTGGTGTGTATCGTGTCTTCAAAAAGTATATTTACACTGTATTGATTTTCCCATAAAATGAATAAACTCACGCTTCTTCAGTAATTTTTTAAATCGCATTATTATATACCATTTGTTCTCTCTCACCTTCTCCTATTGGAATCATTAGTAGCAACTGTTTTGATGATGAAGACGATGATGACGATGATGATGAAGCATTTAAAGATCAACCACCAAATTTGTTTGATGCGCATGCACCTCAAGCAGTTGACGACAGGGTTGCGGTCATAATATTTATATGATTATTTGATTATCATTTACACTGTGGCTGGATGCTTAACGGTGTAAGATGTGAAGATAATGATGATCATGGTAGCACCACAAACCATATATTATCTTACAGATTATGATTGTGCATCTGTCATCTTCTCTGAGGATATAATGCACTTCTAGGACAGCTAAATAAGCCTTTTTAGAAGCATAATATACAACCACAAAAACAACCTAGCGCCTTTAATGAATAAGGTAAACTGGGTGAACTGATTTGGAGCGTGGGTTGTAAAAAAAAATTATATTTTTAAATACTTTATAATTTTGACATGAATGCAACGCAACTTGTTAGATATAAATTATACATTAAAGTATAAATCTTCTCTAGCATTCATATAGTGAATAGTTAGTGGTTAGTTACCTCCATGCGCAATGCCTTCTTGTCTCTTTGTAGCAGCTTAGGTAATTCTATTCGTCGGTATGACGGGTAAGAAACATGATGAAAAATCGTGAACAAGTATTTTCTGGCAAAAGCGCCCTAAAATTATTCCGCTGCTGCTGCTGACGACGACGACGACCAGAAATGACCGATGGGATAGCATTGCAAATTTACTTAATTGAATACAAGTTGATAATAATGTGTCTTATCATCCTTGAAATCACACTTCGTGCCTAAATCTGTCCGTCTCTCTGTCGTCGTCATCATCATATCGTCCTCAGCGGATAGTCTCTCCTCACCTTTAAAACTATTTGTGTGAAGCTGTACACAATTCACACCAGAGTGATACTTAAAAAGCATGACGAGCGTACAGCGGCGTAATGCATATTTATTGCCTTAAAAATAGACGGATAATATAAAAATGTACCTATTATGTAAAATGTAGGCAGATAATCTAAAGATTGCTAAATATAGAAGGCAAGAGAATTTACTTACATGGAAATTTATAATATAAGAAAATGGCTAATGTTCTCCTATTTTTATTTATTTTTTCACGTTTTTTTTCCTCTCATCTTGTTTGCGCGCATCGACCAGAGGGAATAATCCCTGTGTGTGTGTACACGTTGATAAACACAACTAATGGCATTCACGCTTCAAATTTAATAGCGTCATGCGTGAACTAAAGTTACCATTTTGACAAATTCATAAGCACTCTCCGCTGCTATAGGACAAGCGAGCTAATTTGACATTTTATTCACGCCGAAGATGAAGTGGTAAAAACATTTCAATGCTTAATCGTCTTCACACAGGCATGTTTGCATACATGCAGTACATATTTATAGCGTCTTACGTCGCATGACGTGTATCCCGTACCATTTAGGCACCCTATAAAATAACTTTTGATCTTTTGTTCCCTTTTGTTTTTCTCTGAAGTACATCCCTCACGAGACTTTATATATACCCCAATTGTATAACCTATAATAGTGAACCAGGTCAGGAGTCAGGAGGGTAATGATGGAACGAAGGCATGAATCTCTGTGCAAATTAAATTCATCAAATTTAAACGTGAAACCTGGTTTCCTCATAAGAGAACTTTAATTTTTACATGTAAAAATTTACTGCGAAAACAAGTAAAACTAATAGTACTGGGAATGGCAAAGGCGGCTAAAAATATGCAATAGCGCGGCGAAAGAGGGAATATATTATGCAACCGGGATCTCCGCGTGTGCGTCTTCTACGCTTCCCCTTGTGGGCATTGTTTAAAGTTAGCGTGAATTGCAAAAGGTAAAAGGACACTTAATATGCGGTTTTATTCCCTCTTGCAAGAATACTTGCAGTTGCAACACGGTGACAGTTTCGCGAATTTAGGAGAAGAACACAGAGGTTTTTTTGTTCACTTCCTTTCAACAAGGCACAACGTTTCTACCACGACGACAAGGATGATGATGGTCCCACTGCATTGTTGACTGTATTTGCTCTACAAGCGCGTAGTTCACCTCCTTCGGAGTTGTTTGGTCCCTGCAAGAGCAGTAGTAGTACATGAACATCATGTTAGTATTACTTCATCCCTATCATTACTTTCCTGATAAAATGGATAACAAGCAAAAAACGAACAAGGAAAGAAAAAGTAGTGGCCATTAGTACAAGACAAGCATTATTCTGCTCATTGAGAAATAAATAGATAATACACAATGAATAGCGCCGTACATGCATATATATCATCTCATTTCACAAAATGTGGTACATACTTTGTAAAAGTATATTATTAGATGGGCATTGTTACTACAACTAATTCGACAGTTATCCATTACGCAGCGGAAAGCTGTGTCACACACACATACACATAGCAACAGCATTCACCAGTTACTTCTAAGTAAAGTGAGTCATTAAGAAAAGTGCTCTATTATACCATTTATCCCATCATGGAGAGTAAAATTAAAGAGTGCCGTGTGTGTCGTCGTGGAGCTGCTTAGAGTTGAGTGACTGATAAGGACTACACACGATGATGCAAATTATTGGTCTCTGTATCCTCTTTCTTTTTTGACAAGTCGGCATACCAACTGCATAATATACAGAGCGGTGGTGAGGGACAATAATGATATATAGGGGATTCTTCACAAAATGAAAAGAATTTTCATCCATACACACACACGCACACGGTCAGTCCACAAAGTAATGGTACACCTTTTGACCTTATTTTCATTTGTCTTTATTAGCCCCATATTTTATGCTTTGGGGATGTCAAGTTGTCAACGTTTGTGTATTAAAGCAGCGTAAACTTTCAACAACTACCTACAAAATACAAGAGCATCCTTTCTGATGCTCTTGTTTTTTCTTTAATTTCTGTAATTTTGCTGGACTAGCATGAATTTTAACCTTTAAAAGGTACTACTCTCTCTTCTCTCGTGTATAGTAGGGAGCAAACACAAACAAACGACTAGTGACAGGTTGTCTAGGTACATGTACTAAGCAGCATCCACACACACACACCATAACACATATTACGTTATAAAGAAATCGTGAGTTAGCTCAACTCTAATCTAATCTCACTCCTCTCCACTGCTTTTCTTTTATTAGCTGTTTTGCGATGACTGATGAAAATCTGTGCGATTATTAGAAGAACCTGACATTTGAAAATGACAATTGCCATCTCACACAGTAATATAAAGGAACAGTATAAAATGTTTAAATGGTCCATTAACTTCAAACTTGAAAAAAATTATGTATAATAATAACTAAAAGTGCACGTAGGTATATCTCCTATGTGCACTAGGGTCCTTATCGTCGTCTTCGGTACATTACCAAACTTTAATCTTCCTTTTACAATTATGATAGATGGAAAGGAATGGAATGGACAGAGAGATTATTTTTAAGATTTGATGTGCTGCCGTTTGTACAGTGAGCAAAGTGGTGGCAAAAGGAAAATGTAAGACGATGAGTACGAATAGGTCGTTAATGTAATAGCGTAATCATCATATAAACAGCGGGAGAATTATAAAAAAAAGACGAAAAATTAAAACCCATCTCTCATCATCATCTTTCTCCTCCTCTCATCATAACAATTTTTTTTGCAATCCTATGACAGTATAATATGCAATAAGCATATAAGATGCAGTTTATTGCCTTGTTTTCGAAAAATCTTTTTTGATTGCTATAATACGATAAACTATATTTACCTTTTTTATAGTCCGTCATGTACAACCAAACCGTATATACCCAACTAACCCAACATACGCATGCATACGCACGTAAACATTTTTTATGCATGATGATCCTATTAAAAGTTACGCAACGAAGCAATATCTGCTATGATGATGCTGGGTGACGATAAGGCCCGCTACAAATGCGGTAAATCTCTCCATTTTTATGAATTTGCAATAATGGGTAATATCAGCATTTTAAAAGGACGATGATGACCATCATAACAATAATTGTCGTGAACGAAATGAAATAGTCAAAACGCAAAATAATACTGACACAAATCTTAATTAAATTTAAGGTTTTCATAGATTTCTATTTACGACTGGTTGAGCGCTTCTTGGGAAGCCAGCGTCAGTTCCCCTCTTCTATTGTCTGTCGTTCTGCCCTGCTGTTGCGAAAAAGACAGCAGTGTGAAATGAACGGGCACACGTCAGTAATAATTTTTAATGATTGGATTTACTTCGGACATTTAAGCGAAATGAACTCAAAGAATGCCCACGGGTGCACAGTTTATCTCAATTTCGATTTCATTACCATTACCACTAAAATGCTTCAGATGTTATTAACGTTTAATGATATCTGCAGTTCGCATCTTCTTATCTTTTTCAGTAGGTCTTTAGACAGGGAAATTACTAAATTACATCTATTTGCATTGTCAGGGGTTTATCACCACTGAATATTTGGCCAAGGTGAAAGGGGTGCCACACGCATAAGATTTAATTAGCTTCACAAAGAAAAAATGACAAACATTGAGACACTTGTACAGCTGCACTCTGTATTTATCTAATCGATTTTCCCATCCAAAGTGCCAAAACCTTTGTTGTTATCTTGAAAATTCAGAAAAAAATCATACGTTTGAATGAATATGTCTCTCGCTATTTTTAAAGATTTTTACAAAAAAAATCATACGTTTGAATGAATATGTCTCTCGCTATTTTTAAAGATTTTTACAAAAAAAATCTTGAAAAGGGCCACAAACGTTTAGGACGTACGTAATATTTTTTTTACTAATTTTAGTTGTTAACTCCATTGTTGATTGTTAGCCAAAGTGATTAGATACGGCACGGTTATAATAATCTGTAGGACGCCTTGTTACTTGCATTACTTCTGTACTCTTCAATTACTATCCCAATAACAAGGCATGTCTGTTCAAGATCAAATGGATAATAAACATCGCTTTGGATAATCATTAGACTAAAATGATTGAACTGTCGGCTGTCTTCGCATCTTCTGTCAGTGGAGTAGTAGTGGTCCTTTTCAAAAAGGTAGTTAGTTACACGAAATATGTTATTACTTACTCATACGGTTTTCTTCTAAAATTTTCAATTGTCTACCACCACCGCAATTTAATGATGCGACTTGTTATGAGGGACTCACGCTTTCCAACTTTTTCTCATATTGCGTCTCTTCTTAGGAAAACCTCGGACGTCATAATTCTTCCATCTCTTTCAGTTTTCAGTTGAACAACTACTAACTACTAGCCAATTTACACCCATTCGATGGGCCCTGCCAATCATCGGAATTTACCTGTTATTTCTTCTGCTGCTTAAAAACTCATTTTCATCTTTTTCGAAGGTATCGCTTGACATTGCATTTATTTCGAAGTTTGACAAAAAAATCGTTTTGGCTCAAAGTTGTCTAATTCTTTGAAAATCCTTTCCATCTCCCTGTAAACACATGACAGAAAATAATGTATAGTATTATTATTATTAGCAGGTAGGTAGTTTATTAGAGAGATGAGCCGTTAGAATGTGATTTAATTCCTCAGCCAAGAAGAGGAATGCTTGCGGATAGTGAACAGTGATGATAATGATGATGATGAGCTAAAAGAACAAGGCACCACGCAGCCAGCACCTCACCATGATATGCCAATATATTATGTTCTACATGACATAATAATCTGCTGTATTTGGGGTCCTTTCCTGTAAGCCCCTGAAGCTTTGCACGACACCGGCACCACAAACAACACGACCAACCACTATTTTATGAATGATGACCACTGACTGACGGACTGACCGACCCTTTCTATTCTGTCTATTGTATTAGTTTAGGTAAATATTATTTTAAATAGATTTTCAATAGTTCCTCTGTTCCTCGTATTATGATTAGCGTTT
>JAHZNE010006027.1:0-11886 GCA_027744055.1 Callyntrura sp. NNG-2020
CTTCCGAATATTCTATGACCCTTTCAACACTCACCATTAAAGTTTCAGTTTCTGCTGATTGTTTTATACCCCACTGGTAATAGAATACCACACACTCCCTGTTATAAAGATACAACCATGACGATGGTAAAAAGCAAATAATATTTTGTACCTGGATTATAAATGTCAAGGATATAGCAGAGGTTATGGATATTCCAATTATCGGACCGGCGCCCTCTAGAATAAAGTAATTGGCATTAGTAACAGCGCAAAGTCAAAAGTAATGGCAAACATGTAGAAACTGTCAATAATAACCTTACTACAAAAATCGTTATCTTTACTACAGAAGGTACTTACTTAAAACTTGTAACACAGCTGATAATTAATATTTTTAAGTACCTTCTCCCCCTTTCAAAATGAGGATCGTAAAAACAACAACAGACACATACACAACGCGACTAAAGTCCAAAACAACTCCCAAAAGTCGCGCTGTAGCCAGATAAATAAACCAAACAGCTATAAAATAGGATTAAGAACAATTATTCTCTGTTATTTAGCTTCAACTTAAATGCAGTGGAATTTAATTTATGCTGTGGATTGGGGTAAATCGGTACCAGAATGTAGGTCAAGATGTGCACCAAATTGTTTTTTAAATTGATTTTCAGCTCCCATAGCGCGAATTGTTGTGAGACCATAAATGGACGTACTTAAATGGGCGAACACAGGGCTTCTGACTGTTACATTTTAGATCATTTTTTTAATTATTCACTTTTCGTATGAGTCTAATTTGGGTTGGCAAGTTTCGTTTAATATTAGGTATTGCATAAGTACCAACTCCTTCCAATCGCTTCACGCTTTGCGCCGTTTTCAGATAAAATTTCCGAGTGAAATACAAAACTATAGCCAAAATGATGGAAGGTATTAATAGATATGGAATGTTCAAGGTCACAAGTGCCACCGCACCAATAAAACTCAATGCTATCTGTCAACGGAAAAATAAAGAATTATCGCCACGAAGTAATACTACCGAGAAATAAACAGAAATAATTCTACAAATTTTACATCCACAGCCTCAAAAAATGTAATCGGTAATATCTCATCAATGATACCTGTTAAATACGAATATGTAAAAGTCACTCGCTAGTTTATGCAAAATAAAATTATTATTTTTATTTAATATTGGTCTTAATTTACCGATATCCTTTGCAAAACGGTTTAGTACATGACCAGCCGAATTAACCTCAAAGAATCGCATTGGAGCCCGCATAACACCATCGTACAAGCGATGGTGGAGTTCAATGGAAGAGTTGAGGCATATGTTTAGAAATGCCGTGTTTCTAATTAAGGCGACAACAAACAGCGACACCATTATACAGCAAAAAATGTAAACATAGGTGGCTTCACTCGTTTCAACTTCTGATTTCGTTTTTCCTTGATGAATAGTCCTGCATAAATCGAATAAATTTGCTGCAAAAATATTATGGGGTATGACAGTTAAATATAAAATGCTTATAGCTCGTCTTTACCAAAATTGTAGCCAATAGACCGACCCTGAAAACAAGGACTGCACCAGGATATTGGACCCTAACAGTAGAAACAATCCTAACCATGAAGCACCTGCAGACATATACTTCCAGTAAACGTATAAGCTAATACCGCCATTTGATGTCGTTTCTTCATCCTGGGATGAAGTTAATAAGGCGGATTCTTCACTTTCGTGAGAATTAGACTGTAAAAATGTCTTCCGTGCAGCATTTCTTTTTCTAAAAGATGGAAACATTGTCTTGGAGTTGAAAGACATTCATCGCAGTAGTTTTAGTACCTTTATGAAAAAACTAACCTTGCTACGGGGCTATGATGGTTGTTACTTTGATGAGCCATTGATTCATCCACCCACTCAATTTCTTCAGGTAGTACTACGCCTCCCATAGCTCCCATTTCAGACAGACTGATGGATGACATGCGTCGAATATAAGATTTACGACTTATATCATGACCCATTCCTTTTAATTTTAACGGATGTCCCGGAAGTTCACTTAAACTAACATCGCTCTGGCGGTTCACGTTCTCGTCGTGTTGAAGTGCTTGTGCAAAGTCTATACCAGTTTTCAATAGTTCCTTGTAGCTTCCTCTGGCTTCTACTTCCCCTCTGTTTAGCAAAATTATTTCGTCTGCTGGCTTTAAAAACTGAAGCTGATGAGTAACTAATATTTTCGCTTTTTCCTTTAGCATTCCCATAATGCAGTTCTCAAATATGTGCTTTGCCACTTCGGCATCAACTATACGAGATGTAAAATAAGTAATAAAACTGAATTATGCTAATGTAAAAAAAATAAGGTAGCGCCGACGACCCGGCGGCTCCAATGTCAAATGCATTCCGCAGTACTGAGTTACCTCATAAATAAGTGTACCCTTATAAAAGTATGCTATTTTTTTACCAGCACTAAAGGGGTCATCCAGCACAAAAGTGTCTGCATCAGAGTAAACGGCTCTACAAAAACAGGCAAAAGCGGTTTAGTTACTTTAACCGATTTTAAATAAAAAAAACGCCAAGTTCCAGCAAGCTGACTAACGCTGGAAAGAAAATCAATACGCTGCTACCTTGCTAAGTTGATTCTGGCTTTCTGTCCACCTAAAATTCGTTTTATGAATATTATTCATTTATGCTCATTTGCTTTGATGATTGCTGCACATTGTCGTTACCTGACAACGATATTCCTCGGTCTCCTACTAATGATAGGTCCTGGTGAGGTAACAACGTCATATCTTTTGTCAACGCACATGCATAGATAACCCGTTCATACCAATCATGTTCATAATCTCGACCGAATAAAATATTATCCCGAACAGTGCCGCTAAATATCCAAGGCTCTTGACTGGTATACGCCACTGTTCCTTTAATTTCCACGACACCCCTTATTGTTGGAAGCTCACGAAGTAGAACTTGAAGCAAGGATGTCTACCAAAAACCACGTTGCATTTTCATATTCGGGTAATGCAACTTTCATTAAAGTAAATTTATTTTTGTATGTCGTACCTTTCCACTTCCTACTGATCCCACTACCGCTAAAAGCTCCCCCTTGGCTACTTTTAGTGAAATATCCTCTAAGGTATTTAGTTTTGCGTTCCAGCTTGCACTTACATTGGTAATATGTACCTCCGTTCCTATGGCATCCTTAGAAGCGTGTAGATCGCTTTTATCCTTCATACTTTCTGATGACCTAGTGGAGCATTCTCTTTCTTCCATGAGGAGAAAGTCCTGTAGTCTTCTAATAGAAGCAAGTGCTTCAGCCACTAGGGTAATCGCATTGGGAAAACAGTAGGACATACTCATACGGGTGTCATTGTACAAACATAAGGTGACAAATACCTGTAGTTATAATTTATGTACTGAATAGTGTATTGCTTGATGACTTTATTCTTGTGTGGCTAATCACATCATTAACTCACCTTCTCTGCATTCAAGGTATGACCTGTATCTGTAAGTACGTACGCTAGCAAAGTCAAAAAAACTGCCAGGTTGCCAGAGATATAAAAGAAACTCATGTTTACTGCACGTAAAAAAGCAGTTTTCCGAATGTACTTAATTTCGTTTCTATTTTAAACCAAGAATGATTAAAAAATTGTGCAGTTGACATTATAATGGTATATGCAGTAATATGTTCATTGTGACTCACACTCTTGCGTCACCAACTAATTTGGCAAAAGGAAATTCCCAGGCGTACATTTTAATAATTCGAACAGCATTCACGATTTCACTCATAATTCGCACTCTATGATCCGTCCGCTCTGCTACTTTCAATCGTAATTTTCCCACAAGCTTTCCCATGAATCCTGTTGAATTTAAAAATGTCAATGCAAACAAGGGTTAAAATGACAAAAAAATTTAAATATATAAACGCAAAGTACCTTGGAGCGGAATAAATAAGAGAAGAAGCGTCACTCCAGTAAAACACGCCCTACCTAAATACAAAGCAAATAGTTTTACAATTGTAGTAATGCCAATAAGTAAGTAACCATTGTATATATTTTGTTATACAAAAACGTGTTACATTTTAAAAATTGTGACAAGAAAAGAAAACTTACCAAAAAATCCCCACAAAATGTAAGTGACTATAGCCAGCTTGATTGGTGCAACCCACAAATAATGAAGTAAGTTGATGGACATATCAAATCGATCCACATCTATTTTTAGTTATAAACATTACGTTTGAAACATTTCTCGTCAGTTGCAAAATAGAACGGGATTAACGGCGAAACTATTTTTATGGGTGTATAGAAGTACCATTTGCTAAGAGGTTAACCATCTGCCCTACGTTTGTCTGGCCAATCGTAGCTTGGCTGAGTTTCAAGGACTAATTTGAATGAAAATACTTGTTAAACACAGTCACGGTAAAGAATACAGTAGAATTTAAGTTATGGTTTCAACTAAAATATATTAATACAACTAATACTTAAATCAAGTTACTTTGTTATAAATTAATGTGGAGCAAGCTATTCGAATTTTTACACCGATGTATAGTACCCCAGTGGAAAATATGTGATGAAATAAGGCATTTACCGCTGTTAAAATTTAAAATGTAGTTTTAATTAGTTTAACAGAAAATTGTAACGTACCTGATTGTGTGTCACTTCATATTCTTTTACATTACCTAAAGACGCAAACATAGCAACAGCAAACATGTATCCTGCACCCTTCGTTTCCTTAAAATCTCCAGCATTATATCGAATTAAAAGTCCTAACAGCAGAGCTTGTGAAAGTCTAATGAAACAAAATGCTTTTTAAAGTGCATATTTCCACATTTAATTTATTCCAAGTGTATTCAACGAGTGTGATGAACTGTATAGACGTATACATACTTTAATATAAATTCATTTAAAGCAACTGGTACCCCAATCCCTGCAACCTGCCAAAAGAACACTTTCCTCAACGCTGTGAGTAAACTGGGACTCCGCGGTGTGTCTTTGTTCATCGAATTCCATTTCTTTGTCTGACAGATTTCACCTTCCCACGCCTGAGTTAAGACATTCCCCAAGTTCTCGGATTTGATGTCAGCGAAAGGCCTATATATATCGGGTAGTTCAAGATCCCTCTTTGAACCCAACCGAAATAAATCCAGCATCCAACTATAAAATTTTAGAGATTTACTTGGAAAATTTTGTGCTATACAAAAATGTGTTGCTGCAAATATACCAGCAGTTGTTTTCAGGTATTGATAAAATTACATGATACATTTAAAAAAAAATAAGAAACCAGGTTTACCAGAAAAATACTTTGGATAGAAAACTTGCGCTTTCAATTGGTGAAGGTGGTAAATCATCAGGATGCATGGTGGTACAATTTAAATAACAGTTTACGGCCCCCTTTCGTAAGTTTTTAATGAAATCAAAGTGCACTGTTTCGTTCGGTTTCCGAACAGCATCTGATCACTTTTTGTACTTCAGATACACCATAATTAATGTTACAACCTCAAATGCGTTAAATTTAGTCGTCAGATTCATCGAATAAAATTCCACTTCTATCCATATTCAGATGGTTTATACGGTTACACTCAATTTTGACTTAACTACAAGTTTAATTGCTTGTGGATATGTCAACAGCTCCAAAATTTATCATATGCGGAAACCACAACATACATTTACACTTCCTCGGGTTATCAAACTTAAGAGTCAAGGTTATAGTATAACATTCAAATACCCTCTTTTTGTTGTCAATGTCGTAATTTTGTATTGCCTATAAGGTATGAACAGTAATGATGTAACCGTGCAAATGCAAATATCACTTTGCTTAGATAAAAAAGAGGAAAAGCGAGACCTTACACTTTCAGAAGGTGCATATTTCAATTGCTACTGTCAATAAATTCTCACCAAGATATTTGATTTTATTATTTAATGCTTTTCCTTTTTACAAATTCTGTGTTCTTTACACTCAATGCCAGTCGTTTTTTATTTTTTAAAGGAGTTCATTAAAAATGGGATAATTTGTAATATTTCATGATTACTTTTCCTTTCACGGGGAACCACAGGGCCAAAGACATAGCTCATCGTCGTCAGTGGAAAAATAAATCGTTTCCACTCGATTTTTCTTCTTCTATGCACTCAGCAAGGTTATCATGCGTGTGAAATATCGGTACTACTGTTTTTCTTTTCATTATATTTCAGACCGTTATTTGGAATTTCAACTCCATCATGCCACGTACAAACAAAGCTTTTAACGTAAATTGTCGTTGATGTGTACAACCTGTTCAGCTGGCATAAAACCTTCATTGTATAAACTTTATAGAGAGTCGTTTCCATTTCCGGTTTTTCCATTCATCAAAAGAGTGACGGATGACGTTCATCCGTCGATGACGACGAGCTCGGGTTGGGCTTTATCCATTTCTGCCGCTTTCTGGTTTGAGAACCGTTTATACTTACTTTATTAATGCTTGCTACTACGTTATTCCACCTTATTAGGGTTGCTAACCGCTTCCTCAGCTTTTCAAGAATCTTGCAGGTGCACTTATGTTGCTTATTAGCTGCATGAAAAACATCCTTAATTTATATGCATTTGTCCTTTTTGTGGCTTCTTTCACCACATCAAAACATTTTCCGACAACATTTTCTATTTTAACTTTGATCGTGTCACAATTAATGCATTTACAAACTGTACATCGTTAATGTAGAAAACCATTTTCACAGCGAGGTTAGGGAAATTCCATGTAGGAAACCGTCGTGGATCCCAAAAAGGAAGTATGGTTCTTTTGTTTCGCCAATCCTTAAAAGTGACCGATATTCTTGTTGCCTGCCAGGAATTTCAAGTGTCGTACACAACATATTTTAACCAACTTTGACCTGGAATAGTTGGTGTTCATAATCTTATCACAGTTTGAATATTTAAAAAAACAACAAGGAACAAACAATGGTAACTAACTAGGTCCATAATATTTACATGATTCTAATACTGTTTAGCATTCTTGTGGCATACGATAGTGGTGCGTAAGCAATAGCTGTATAAAAATTGTTTGCAGTTTTTATCGTAAATATTGGGAACCATGACCGTCACGTCATTTAAGATATAATAACTAATTATTCTCAATTTGATGTTTTCTTTTTTTATCCTTCCGGTATGTATCTATTTAACTTAGATAATTAAATTTACTGGTATTTACTGGAAAGATTTTTGTATCGGTCGGTTTTATAGCCGCAGTGGTAGATCTTTGTAGATCAAAAATTCTAGAGGTAAAGAAATTGCGGTAGTCGTTGTAACAAACAATCCCATGGGTCAAGGCCTATGGCGAAGTGTCTTTAAATATGCATATTTTGCAGTCAAAAGTATAATATAGTCATTTCACTTAAAAATACATAATTTAAGCATACAAAACAACTAAAATTTTGTAAAAAAATATTAAATATAATATTCTTGATTTTTAAATGTTGTTTAATTTAAATTTGGTTTAATCGAAAATTTACCAAATGTCTGTTGTTTGTTAGCACTTCATTCAAATTTTGAAGAAGTGGCAGTTAGCACTTCTCTCACAATCATTTTCCCAGTTTAAATCCCATGCGAACTTACACATATTGACAAACAAGAAATGTTTGAAATTTTTCAAAACAATGCACCAGCGTGACCTATCATTTTGCATAGTATTATATTGATCGGAGTGATACTCCATGAAATTACGTAGAGAATGCACACAGGTGAAGACTGACAGGTTCCAATGTTCCCTCGTGTGTTAGTAATCTACCATATTAATTCTGTAAGAATAATATATTTGTTTTGTCTTCTCATTTTTTCATAATGTGGGTTGAAGGAGTGTTTACATCACCAACTCCGGGAGACGGAATTCCCACCGACGGGCACTCTTCGACAAGGTATCCCATCGACGGGTTTCCCACCGACGGAAAAACTTACCAAACAGTACTGGAAATACCTCCGACATTGCACTATTCCGACAGGAATAACTGACGACATTCACATTCATCAATACATTTCAATGCAATGCGTTCATATTCCATTCATTGTCTGTCACTGTTGTACTATTACGCATCATTTGAGATTTTGGGATTAATGACGATTCGTGGTTTTTATCGAGATAAATGGACATTCACTTTGGTTTATGCATTGTAGCCAAACAAGTTAGCCAGCAATTACAAATATATGTTTGCAAGCATATCAAAGATAGTGATAAAGATTTAACTCCAAAGACAACATTCATGGATGTTGAAAAGGCCATTATATCAGCACTGCCTACCGATATGCTGATAGGATGTCACTTCCAACTTGACGATGTTAGTGCTACACAGGTTATAGATGAGGCATTGGTGACGACTAAATCAACTCGCAACAAAAAAACTAAGTGGACTAGAGAAGTTAGCGTAGACATTAATGATTTGCCTACATTAACAGCAGTGAGACGAGGAAATAGTACAATAGATATACCTGAAGCTAACAATACACAGACAAAGCAATAAATTACTAATTATGAGTCGAAACTTTTTCCTGTTGGAATATTGTACTGTCGAAATTATTTCCGTGTCAAATTTTTCACTGTCTGTAGAATATGCTGTCGGTGGGAATTTTGTCGTCGAGGCTACAGATTTCCGTCGGTGGGAATTCCTGAACCTCCAACTCCCACATCTTCAATCTTCTAACTTCATTCTTCAGTCCGAACCATATCTTAATTGGAGTTAATGTGTTAAAGCTGCTGGGTAAATAATTTTTCACCTTAAGTTACTTGTGGAGGTCCGGGTATTGCCCAACATTTATTTGTAGTATACGCATTATTAATACGTACCCTATAAACTGAGACAACATGACTCACCTTAATGGTTTAATCGTCCATTTAATGTGCAACGTGCCCAATTCAATTTAAATATGTGATATCATTTAACCATGCTTAAAACTTTTATGATCATGATTTAATAAGAAAAAATGTGCATTTAATTTTTATTGTCTCTCTTATATGTGGCCAATAAAGCAGACAATTTGTTTAACATTTAACAGTTTATTCATTAACACTATTTATATGGGTTAAAAAATGTATAACATCGTCACTGTGTTGAACAGCGGGATAGAAATTAATTGTTGTTGGGAGTTTTTACTTTTTACCGAGAAAATACAACTTAGCCAGGCGTTTCCAACATTGGTTGTCCTCCTGCGCTTAAGCCACTACCCCAAAGGGACCTACTCAAAGCCTTTATGATGTGCTCATATTTAACTACCTAGATTCTTTGCTGAACTGTAAAACTGTGCCTATTTTTTACCTTGAATTACTACAATTGCATTTATTTTTCTTCTCTCAATCCGTAAAGGCAATCTTAGCTTGTCAAAAATGAAGTAAAAACAACCAATCACAACTGTCGTAATTGTGTTCACTATTTCCAACCAACATTTGAGCACCCGTTCCCTGCATTCTGCTAGAAAAACGATGCTCGCGCAAATGTTTCCAATTAGCAGGACCCAAAATATCATTTGAGCATTCCCACGCATATTTGGTTTTTCCAGGTTACTCCTCATTACAAAAGGACTATAAGCCTTACTTTGAAGAGTAAACATCGGCCACCAATCCCATATGCCCGATTGCTGTATCAACTTTATTCGTTTGAGTACATTGGGGTGTACATTGCCCTGTAGCCTAACAATGCTTGCCACCTGAGCATAACTTTCCCTCCCAACGAAAATATTTGTTGACGCGGAACCCTTTTCTCGCCGCAGGAGCCTTCCAATCTCGTTACTTTTGTAATTTGGCAGCATGGCTGCCTGATGATCACATTGGAATAATTTATCCAAAATAAATTGATCTTGTGTATCCACCAGCATTTTTCTAAACAGCGTGTATCCATCTTCATCCTCATCCAAATTCTCGTTTCGAAGGAAACGCAGCATCAAAGCTTTTGTCACATTTAGCAAAGTGGGTGGCAGTTGCGTGTTGTTCGTTACAAAATCAAAGGATTCGACGCTGCCTATCACTGAATAGCGTAAGACGCTTCCCCAAGACTGAACCTCTGAGCCCAGGTGTGTATATGTATTATGCCTCCCCGGCCACACATTATGCCTTCCATGCCACTGGAGGTTCTCATAATCTTCCCACAAATCCAGCGCTTCCCGATCTAGGTACACATCAACATCAGTTGCCCTTGTGTACACGGTGAAGTTGTCCGCCACCAGCTCCGAAAACTGTTTGTAAGGCACCGGTTTTCTTGGAGCCACCATGTTGTAGACATTTGTGTTTTTGTAAGCGTTGCTCAACACCACCGCCATTAATGCGTGCGCCGTCATTAAATTCCTCACTCGAGGTGCTAGAGCCTGCCTGTCAGGATTTCCTTGTTCCACCAGAACCTTCAAAGTACCTGTGAGGTGGCCCTGAAACTGGCTCCAAGAGAAGGTCCTTTCCGTCATGAGGGTAATAGTGTAGGCTAAAATGAAAATTGTGAATACAATACCAAGCCATACCCAAACGGAGTATACCCTTATGAATTCCATCACTGCTAACGCGTCTATTCCCCGGTGTCGCCCACAACTTACGAATCTCAGTCCACTAACTTGCTCGTTAAATGATAGGACTGCCAAGGAAGAGTAGTTCTTTACCACGGGGGTCATGTCCATCGAAATAATTTCCGGAATAGCATGAATTGTATATTCTTGCTCACGATCAGTTTCAATTTGCCCATTTGTGCAAATTTCCCTGCCGTAAGTGTTGTATGTAAAATTTTGCATTACTGCCATCCACACCGAGGTGAGTCCGTGAGATAACTTTTTATACATATCGGGAAATTTAATGGTGGCAATACTCACGCTTGGATCATACGGCCACAGTAAGTTTTTACATTGAAAAAGTGATTCTCGTAGCACATCCAACATTTCTTGCTTGTAATTTGTGCTGCCAAACCAGATCCAAAAGGGAGAGTATATTGTGAACGACCAAATACTTCGACGCTCAGGTGCTGAGACCGCGGAGTTAAAAAAGGAGAAATTTTGAATCGGAGTCACGATGTAGCCTCTTCTTTCATCCAACGAATCCATGATTAGCTCAAATGCTCCAGTAACTTTGTAGATGAAGGACCAACGCTCCCACCTCATGGATGTGGCTAAAAGGACATATTTTGAGTGGTAAATTTGAGGTCTAAATGGACTCCGCGGAACTTCAACCACCCATTTGCTTTGCATGTCGTACGAAGACACGTTGTTGTTAAAATGCAGAAACGAAAACACTCGCTGCATGGAGGAGGGAGGCATGTTCTCGGAAATGGACCAGTCTGAATCACTGACGTTGTAATAGAAATATTTTGGGGGAAGCATGAAATCAACATATTCGTACATAGCATACTTTGGAAAGAATACAGCAACATGTATCTCACACAGCCATGGTTTTGTTTTTCCAGAAAATTTAAAAAAGTCAACTTCCAAGCAACCGTCAAGGTACATGCCACGTTCTGCAGCAGGTGAATGTTTTAGATCAAAATGCTGAAATGTACTACCACATGTCACTTGCGTACTGTCACTGTCATTCCATTCCAGCTTTACCATCTCTTCGGGCGAGTAAGTGGCATTCTCTATATGTTGGACGATATTCCCGTTAATCCAATATATATTTTTTACGTACGTACTGAAAAGTTTTCCAAGAATCGGTTGTCGCAGTAAAATTGGGAAATTGAGGGATAGTAAGTCAGCTCCAGGGTAGTTGTCCACGATTAAATGGCAGGAGGGTCCTGCAGCAGACAAATAATTCGAAAACATTTGCATGTCTATTGCTGATGTTCGATGTAGGGCACGATACGCGCTGTAATTACTTTTTGAATCATTTTTCTCCAATTCATCTGCAAAGTCAGAGGAGGGTCTGAACATGCTACTGAAGACACCTCTCAATAGTTCAAAGTTGACAATACAAATTGAATATAATGTAAAATAATAATAGCAATTAATCC
>JAHZNE010006028.1:0-24368 GCA_027744055.1 Callyntrura sp. NNG-2020
TCGATGTTCATAATATTTTTAGTCACCTATGTTTTCGAGGAGCGATAAAGAAATCGGTCTCCTGCCTACATCCTTCAATGGATCGGCATGAAAATTTGCATGTCTTTGCAAAATCCCTTGTTGCATAAGCATGCAAAAGGAAAGCTAATAAAGATTTCCTACTGTTACGTAACGTAGCGTTCATAACTTTTATAGTCTGAGTTTATGCTGATTATTGATATGAGTGTGCTATACTAATTTAGGATCAATTCAGTGTCAAATGGCCAATTGCGTGGTGATACCTTCACGGATGGTTGCGCAGGACCACGAACTGCCCGTCTTTGGTTATTCACTGGACTTGTACTTGGATTTGCCAGTTTAATTGCATCTGGCTGGATTCTTTTTGCTGGTTACGTCCTTTCCAATAGTACGCTTACTAGAGCTTTTTGCTTTTGCTAAACATTTTAATTTATGCCGCAAGTAATAGTGGTTTCCCTGCATAATATTTAGTGGTGCTGCTGTAGCGGGTCGGTTATGTTATAATTTTCTCCCTAAATAAAACTAACATTTTGATAAAAACCAGGACTTTTTACTTTTTGTACTGTTCTTAAAATGTGGTTAGTTAAAATATTTATGTTTATATTTCAGGTAATGCCGAAAAATGGTTTGGAGTTGCAGTTTTCCTTCAAAATTTGTTCATTTTTGGGAGCTCTTTAATTTATAAGTTCGGACGATCTGAAGATTTGTGGGGCTGAGATCGACGACGGAAACTGTGTAAGGTGTGTCGTTGAATGATTCCGCTACGGATCGACTACTATATGATGAGTACTAAAATCGTCTGTAATTAAATAATTTGCATTCACCTGACTTCAAGTTTATACATACTGGTTTAAATTATTACTACCTATGGAACTGATTTTGTATCTTTTAATTTTGCATTATAGTTTATTATACTTTTGTGTAAAAAAATTACAGGTGGTAACAAATTGTTCATCGTACTGACTAGTTCAATAGAATAGTTTTTGGTTAGTATTTCTGTAGTTGTTCGTAAATATACCTGTAAATTGTAAGCTGGCGCTGGCATCTAAGTACAGTACGAACGACATTCTACAACTTTAACTCTTGCAGCGACCATAAAACTTGTGCTTTTGTCTTTTTAATTTCGTGAATACTTAAATAAACATCGTGTTAACTAACAAAAAAGGAATAAAAAATGAATAAAAAATTAACTTTGCAAATTCACGTGTTGTGCATTAGGAGTGTATTTTTTCAGATGATACATCAATTTGATGACTGCAGACGGTGTAACTCCCGGTATTCTGCTTGCTGATGCTATCTGTGGAGATATAATACAAGAGAAAGGAATCCGATTAGTGCGGTAGTTTTATAACTTATTGTATTGTGTATTGAGTTAGAAGTTGTGCTCACATCACAAGGTTGAGATTTATTCAGTTGTTCCTGCTCTTCAGTTGAGAGGGATATTCTTGGACTACAAAAAGTGTAACAAATTACTTATTTGTTTCATATGGTAGTATATTTTTCACACATTACGGAATTCCTTTAAACAAGTCCTTACTCAGAAAAATTAAAATTCAAAGGAATTTTCAGTGACTGTTCTTTCTTAAGTTGTTCAATATCCACTGACTGTTTCTCTAACGCGTGAGCATATATCGCCTCGATTTTTAGACGATCTACAATGTCTGTCTCTTCCTCTAAAAATATTTTTGGTAACATATCCTTGAGTGCTATTCTTAGGTCAGGAACGGAAATGGAGTCATATGCCAATAAGTCAAATACACTGTTGAATATAAAATCATGTTATAAATGATAGATAACACGGGATTAAATCAATCATGTTATTTTACAATATGCTATCTGTAAGAAATGTTAGAAAAGTTCATAACTTAGCGGTCACTACCTTTTAGGTTCGATCGATGTTAATCTGATACTTTTATGCCGGAAAAAAGGTTGCCAATCTTTTAATGGTTTTATAATTTCAGAAGCAATTTTCTTCATATCTATCAACAACTTTCTAACGTATTCCTGTTGCTGGTATCTTTCCTCAGTAACAAGACCGATTTCATATCCTTTCGCCGTTAGCCGCAGATCTGCATTGTCAGGTCTTAGGTATAAACGAAATTCTGCTCGACTTGTGAACATCCTGTATGGCTCAGGTGCACCCATAGAGGTCAGATCATCCATCAAGACTCCGACGTACCCCTCTGAACGGTCTATACAAAGAGCAGGCCTGCCGAGAACCTTTCAAGCAAAACAGTAAAAGTAGTGATTTTAAAATCATATTTTCTCAAGGATGGCAGCACGCAGCATAACCACCTCCTAATATAAAGACGAAGGACGTCCTGTGTAAGTATTTACCTTTGCCGCAGCATTTGCACCGGCAACAATTCCCTGTGAAGCCGCTTCCTCATATCCTGTCGTTCCATTAATTTGACCAGCTAAATAAAGCCCCTGCATTTTCTTCGTCTCTAAAGTGAACTTGACTAGTTCTCTAGGGTCAACGTAATCGTATGTCACACCATATCCTGGTCTCACCATTTCACAATTTTCTAGTCCGCGAATTTTCTATAAAGTAACATAAAAGAAAATGTAATTGTAAGAAAGAATAGCGCGTTGTATTTAATGTGGCTTCATGTGGTCAGATGAGCAGTTTCAGCCTTTACCCAAAGAACTTCCTGCTGGCGTTCGGCTGGCAATGTGCAGCTTAGTCCGTTTGGATAGATTAGGTCACTATCAAATCCCTCAGGCTCCAGCCAAATTTGATGGACTTGCCGGCCAAATCTGAGGATTTTAGACTCGATAGATGGACAATATCTAGGACCACTGGAACCTTCTTCTGTGACGTGACGATTGCAATGAAGGTTTTCTTGAATAATTTTTGCGACCTCTTCATTGGTATACGTAATATGGCATGTTAATTGCTCTTCAGGCTGAAACAGAGGAAATGGACAAGGAGTTTGAAAATGTCCCTGGTTGGAAAGTTTAGTTTTCAGTAACAAAGCATTTAATACTTCTTTGGGATACCGCTACGGATCAGTCTTCCATTTCCTGTTTCATTAGAAAAAACTCGTAAGAATTTTCTGAGACACAGTGTGTTGAGGAAAAACGAGACGGATATACGTTAAACTTGCCTAATACCACCCCACAACACAAATTTTTTTCAATAATTAGATCCTCAACTGCGGATTCCAATATTGAAAGATTCTCTACTCTGGTAATAGCTTCCTGCAAGAATTGTTTGTACAACTGACGATCGATTTGGGCTCGAAGACCCCAGACAGCTGGTCCTTTGCTCCTATTAAGAACCTACCAATTAAAAAAATAAATGATCTAAAATCTGTCTCTCGTCCCTCTATATGCATGAATTTTTGTTTACCTTGTACTGGACACCAGACAAATCACAAATTTTGCCACATATGCCATCCAGTGCATCCACTTCCCGCATTAAATGACCTTTCCCAATACCACCAAAGGAAGGATTACAGGACATTTCACCTGGTGTAATCACAGAAGGGAGTTATTAAACTGTAGTTGTGCTTTATTATAATTTAAAAAAATTGAAATTACATCATTACCTATCGATGAAAATTTGTGAGTAACCAAAACAGTAGAAGCACCCATTCTGGCCGACGCCAGAGCAGCTTCCGTACCAGCGTGTCCCCCGCCGACGACAATGACGTCGGCTGTCTGTACGTCGTCATTAAAAGTATTAGTTTTAACATTATCATGCTGAAGTCTACTATAACTACTACAGTGAAGGTGTCGAAAACTGCGACTAATACGTCTAAAGGAAAATTCCCTTCTCCTACTTTTAATTTGGTTTAAAATAGGTACACTCTCATTTCTTAATAAGGAATTATGGCGCATGAGAGATAAATTCGGATGATATTGCACAATTCCATTAACGAAAGTGCGCATTGATTGCTTAACTTCACCATTGCACAATTTACAAACGTGATGATAATTGCCAGTCACTACGGGTTTGAATACACTGATATTAATCATTTTGAAGCTGAATATAATCTTCCATCCGGTGTCCCAAGAAGCAGTACACAGGAAATGAAAGAAAATTTACGGAAGTGGGGTTAACAATTAGAATAGAAATTATCTAAGTAAAGCCAAGTAAAGTATCTATAATGAAACCTGTGTTCCCAAATAAAATTTTCTCTGAACACATTTTTGCCGTCTCCGACTGGGGCAAAGATGTATGGTTGGAATGATATGCTATATGCTTGAACATGCTGAACAAAGTAAAATGCTGTGTATTGTTGTAAGAAGTAGTTTTGTCAATGATCGGTTGGCATTCTCCATGTCAATGTCTTTCGTGGCCATACCCCTCAAACGTCGAATGTTTATGTTGGTGGTGGTTAGTAAACCCAGTTATATACGCTAAGCAACATTCAGCCAAAAGTTTACACTAGCCTGAATCAAACTTTCATGGCACAAAACCTTCTTGGCTTCTGTTGTTTCTCCATTGTTGATTTGAAGACGTAGGTTTATCACTTACAAATAAATTGGAAAAATGAATATCTCATGCATATATATTCTCAATAGTTGTTTTGTATTCATTTTTGTAACAATCCTGCCCGCAGCGCTCTGAAGGATACATTTTAATAAGGACACTTTTCACATACAACAGCTCATCTTCTTCAAAGAGGAACATTTTATTGTTCTAAATTAGTTTTATCAGACGGGACTAACTACTACAACTACATCATACCAATCTAATGACTGATTTCGTCTAGGCAAGGGACTACCATCGCGTCGTTATTTCGAGAATGCTAAAATAGGATGTCTAGATACCATATAAAAATAGGTTGGTTGAAATGTTGAAAGTAAATGAAACAATGTAAAACTATGAAATGTTTGCATCTCATGTGCAAAAAACCATTACATTAATTTGCTATAAATTTTTTACTTCATTGTAGCAAAGTAGTAGCATCTCTTGATGTTTTCGGTGTAACAACTGACTAATAGCCGAGTTCAAAGAAATTAACCATAAAACGGAAAGAATTTGTGCTCGTTGTTTCTCTATAGACGAAGATTTCGCGAACCTGTTGTGATTATTAGGCCGAATTGAACACGTAAATTTTCAAGTGAATTTCCGAATTCCCATCTTCACACGAAGACAACCAGAGAGATTCGTTTACAAAAGAAAGGAAAAAAGTTATTTTTCAGATACTGAAATGAGCAGACACATAGAGGATCTTCCAAATGAAGTAATTGCTTATAAAATCGTTATAACATTCATGGACTATGAGAACTGTACCGTGAAATGTAAAAAACCAAATAGACGATATGTATGTTTCTACTTTGCAAATTTATAGCTTCTCACGGAAATTTTCCAAAGGCTTCCCAAATCTCAATTGGAAAAGGTTCTTCGAGTTTGTGGCCAATGGAAAGTGGTGGCAAATGAGACGGTCGGACTAGAACGATATCTAGGACGACGTTCTAGTTTCATATCAGGAAACAACTATGACTGGCATCCGTTGGAAGCAATGTTGACTGACGGAATTTCAAAATGTTGCATAAGCATTCAAAGTCCAGTCAGTTCATGCGAAGACGAGGAATATCTACGAGAGAGCCAACAGAAGTATCCTACATTTTGGGCACCTTATCTCGTGAAATGCTTAACATTTTACGGTGATATTTCTAGGTCTTATTTCATTAGACTCCTATCACCGCTTCAAAATCTGACGGAGCTAAATATTCACATTTCCGCGTTGAGTAGTATAATGAAAGAGAAATTGCCCGGTGAGCCGCTTTCTTTATCAAGTCAGGTGGACGGAGACGGCAACCACAATCTGCGTGATTACATAACACCTAGAAAGCTGCGCACTCTCAGGATCTCGATGAAAGGATTTGAATTTTGGCACCTCCAAATGCTCCGTGCTTCAAAGATGTGCACCTGTATAGAAAACCTGTACGACATTCTAAAAGGAAATTATCCTCATTTGCAAAGATTCGAGTTGGGATTTCCATTTTTCTGGGATAAGGAAAGTGGAATGACGAAAGCTCTTTCTGAATTTCTTCACAAGCATCACCGGTCCCTGCAAAATCTCAGCTTGGAATTCCACTTCTACTGGAGGTTGGAGGACAAGTCGTTTGAGGAGCTATCGGTTGAAGATATGGACGCTTATGCTGACATTTACGAGTTGCCTGAATTATCAGAAATAGTAAACCTGAAGCAGTTCAACATTGACATTACTGATAAGCGTTTTATTGTTCCCTCAATATTTTACTGGGAAAAGCTCATGCTCCAACAAGAATCTTTGGAGTATCTCAAGTACAAAAGCGGTTATCACTGTACACTGCCGACGTGTCTCATAGAAAGGAATTCGGATTCTCTAAAAGTCATCTCTTTGACAGTTCGGGCAAACTCTGTACTTCCAGTAGACTGTAAAATCCTGGGAAAGTGTATGGGCTTAGAAAGTTTGGAATTAGATGGTGGCCTTCGACTTATTCACCAAGTTATTGGAGACACCAGAGGACCACATCTGGTCAATGCGGAAAACCTTCCCAAAAATTTGAAAAATCTTCGACTGTGTAGCATTTTCATTGAATCTGCTGACGCTGATCATATCTGCATGGAACTGAAAATGCTGAGGACTCTGCACCTGGAGGACATTGGACAGTCAGATGGTCTGGGTGTACGATTTTCCACACTCTGCGAAATTTGTGAAAGGAAGCAATTGGACTCATTCAAAATAATTGCTGCTGTCAATGAAATTAGTCTGGACATTGCGAAAAGAAAGTGGAAGGAACACACTACATTTCATAGCTTACTGCTAATCCTAGCTACATTTTATGAACTGCCAAAAATGGTAAAAAGGGAAGAAGACCAATGCTACGTCGCAGAGATGACAGGTATTCCTACACAGGTGATATCTTGATAAGCACGCAGATGCCAAATGGATTTTACCACAAGGAATTTCCGCCTCTGCTCCACTTTACTAAACACATCGCCCTGGAACCTTTCAATTGGTCCTTTTTATGGTACCCTTTGCTCTTGTACGGCGTTCTAACGCTCTATTCAATTCACTTCATCTCTGGAAAATATATGAAAGTAGATTACTACAACGTCAATTTTTAACGATTATCAAATTTCTGTGAGACATGCTGTCAAAAGCAAACACAACGCTTTTGTACTCGTACATACATACTCTTTCATTTCCATTTACCAGGAATGTATGCAATAAAAACTTTACTGATCCTCATTAGCTTATTTTTAACAACTTTTAAGCATAATAGCGTGGCGTAAAACAAATAACAGATTACCAATTTAGTAAAGTAGTGTGTGGCACACACTTTTCCCATCTTCATAGACATTAATGCGTACATAGGTAAGATATTAATGTCAAACTGTTTATTGTTCTTTGTGTGAAAGCGTTTTAATGTTCTCCACATACAATTTACACCTTTACATCCCACATGCGATAGGTGGTGGATCTACGTCAAAGGAGAAACACAACTATACTTGTAGGTACAAGCATATCAATTTTTTCTTTAGTCTATGAAAATAACTCGAAATAGTCGAAATCACAATACACACGATGGTATACAGCATAAAAAAATTGTCAATGCACACAGGCATGGAGCAGAGAAAAATACTTTTTTTGTTGACTTTATTCCCAAACCCAAACGGTTCCTCACAATAGTAAAAACGGAGATACATTTCCACATGCTGCCGCTACCGTCTACGGAATGCTTGAATCGTGTGTGAGACAAATAGGACTAATAATATCTCATCGTCTCGTTTGTGCTTGAAACCTTTTATAACTGATTGCCATCATCGTCATCATCACCAACTTAAAAGTTCATACCGTGCATTGTTCATATGTGACGGTATAGAGAACATCATCATCATCATCATCATCATCATCATCCCATCATTGATATAGCTTTACTTACACGGAGAGGGGAAAAAGGAGTAAACTGTGCACGTTCACATCATCATCATCGTTGGTCAGCTCTTTTGAGAAACATATTTTTGCTGGTGTTAGCTACTTGTGTACGTATTGCATCGTATAGGGTTTTATAGAAATAAAGTAAATGAAAAAAAAATGATCGTCTTTGTATAACGATCTTTTTTGTATATAAACATAATGCATATACCTAATAATAAGCAAAACCCTTCTATATAAAGAAACATATGAGCACATACATAGATACTTTGCCTCTTGTCACATACCTATAGCATGTGCGAGAAGGTAGCCCAAAAAGTATGATTTTTCTACGTCGGAACGAAGAAAAGCGAACATGAACTCAGCAACTGTTTTTCTCTGATCTCCCTGCTCGGTTAGACTTTTGTCACGTACGCATCTTTCCATTTAGGTACATGAAGATGCATTTTTACATGCAGAAAAGCTGATGAAAATAAACCAGTGGCCAGTCATTTTTGTCAGTGTTCACCAAAGGTGTTCCATTTCCTTTGCATATTGCATTTTCATATGCTACACACTGTTTTCTTGTCACTGTCCACTTTGTAATAACCCGTTTGGCAAATTTTTCGCATAAATTTCAATTTGCGTACGACGACGAGTTGCAGCTGCAAGGGGGATTTTCTTTGTGAACAAATAAAATTTAGTTGCCGTTGTGGACTTTAAAGTTGTAAAAAAAATAAAGCAAAGCATGATCATTCTTTGTAAGTATTACTACTCCAGTCCATGAACAAAGCTTGATTATTTACACAAGCAGGTGTACATTTTATTACTGGAAACATCTCATCCACAAATAGCTTCAGTATTTGTCACTGGACACATTTTAATCATGGGCAGATAACCTGTTGAACTTTGATGCGAATATTTTTACCCACTTTTCATGCCAAAATTGTCGTCATTCGCAAACAGCGGAGAGAGTCAATCAAGTACTTCACAGTGTCTATCCATTAGTACAAAAGAATAGGAATACAAAGCTAACATTTTTTAATGAATTCATGAGACTGAATACATATTATAGTAAAGTGCAAGGGTGGTGTTCTTTTTTCTAAGATTGGGACAACTCATGGGGTGGTGTGCAATCCATCATTTGATGAACGACTGACGGATGCATAAAAATAATTCATGCATGCAGATTTACATTAATCTGATTACGTTTAATCTTCAGCGCGTTACTTACAATCAGTTTGTCAAAGCCTTTTCTGTTGTTGCTGCACCTGCGGAGGCACTATTGTTAAAACTCCTTAGTACTCGTTATACTCACAAATGACGACGAGCTCGTCGGAATCAAGTTAGTAGACTGCATATAATGTGTGCGAGAGTGTAAAGTGCATCGTGAAGCTACAGCGTCTCCCTTTAAAGATAATACTCCACGAAACAAAGGGACTCCTCCTGACCAGCAATTTGCTTTGTTCAATATTCCAGTTAATTTACAGTGTTCCGCCGTGAATTGTTGTAGTTGTTGTGTGTCTAGCTAGAGAGAATAAAAACTTGTACATGGTCTATCTGGTCTTTTGACCAGTCACCACTTAAATTCACCAACCAGCGAGTACAAACAGAAACAGACACCATACCACCCCTGCGTACGTCAAGAAACACTGAAGAAGCAGCGACGTCGCAGACGTTTTTTGCCAAGAGTTTTTGTCCTAAACAATCCCGATAGTAAACTTAGTAAAACGGTCTCTAGTCTCTACTAAGAACAACACTTGACGTTGGGTTCTTTCTTATGCAAACGTAACGATATCTCGTAAGTTTTCTTTCTAGTTCATTTCACAATATCAAAATGGCAATTTCTGGGTTTACATTTTACAAGCTTACAATTACAATACACTATAAAATTGCAATGGTCTACTGGGGAGGTAGTCATGATGAAAAGCGGTGCTACTGTAGGGAGAGAACATGTTCATTCAATACGCTACTACTAATTGTAATCTGACACAATGCTTTTCCATCAGAATCAAAACATGTCTGACAAGGCAAGATAATAATACACAATTATGTATGTACAGATAGATACTGCAGATATTTAATGTGAATTGAAAAGATGTGATGACCTCATTTGAATATTGACTTAGACTAGACAGATTATTAAACCCTAGTTTAAATCAAACACAGAAGTATTCACAGCTGCCACTTGAACTTGAACTTGTATTTGTTGGGTTTTTTGCTTGTATAGTTGAGTACTGCCATTAACTAGCCATTAATTATTCTTTCGAAGATTTGGACGAACTTGTAAAATTTTGTTAATTTTGTTGTAATGTGTCTGCAGAAACCACACACTCACCCCAGAGCTCCAAAAGCAGTCTTTTATTCCAAATATTTACCCCTTAAAATATTCCGTGTGATCCGCATTCATTACCATGTTAGACCGCATCATAGACGAACTTGTGGCTTCCTTTTGCAGCTGGAGAGTAGATATGGGTTTGATGTCACCAAATGCAGAAAATAGAAATGTCACACAGCCACCACCTCCAGTATCCTCAACGAGACGGACATCATCGTCTGTCACAAAACAAGGCACTATAGCTAAGACCAGCTCCGCACATCCCCAGTCTACTGTGGAAGACCCAGAGTATTTTCAACGGATCTTGGAGAGCCGTTATCCAGAACATATGCTTCACTGTCCTCAAACCTCACTATATCCTATTTTCTTTTTTATAATGGAGCGATGGGAAGCAAGGAGAGCGGCCGCTAAGCAAAATGCTCTCACTGCTGCTTCCACAAATACTCCTTCAGAGAGTCGGAATGAGTAGACAGGAAGTAGTGACATGTGGGAATTGGTAAATTACGTACTGTTTAGCGAAAAGTTTGTAGAATTGAACTGAAATATTTAACTAAATATACAACATATGCAGGTACTAATTATTATATTGTATGCCAAAGTACCCACCGCGTGTAATATGAGACAGCAGGATTAATTGCATTTTCCTTCTAGTCTATCCTGCTTTCGCATGGATAAAATGTTTTATTAGATTGGAGTGACATTTATAGAATGGAACTTGAGAAACTAACTCTAACTCTAACTCTGATTTTTCATGGAGGGGAAAGTTTCTTCACGGTTAGGCTGTTTACTTCCTCTATATAACTCGCTCGCTTGAGTCTGTAAAGCCGACCTTCCAATTTCAAAGTGTCGTACGTAATACGGTTGCTGATTAATGAATCTCTTTTTATCGATTCTGCCACGTATAAAAAAATATTACTTTACAAGATTCCCTTCAATCGATAGTACCTACCTATGCACAGTTGTAAGTACAATTTTATATAGAGTATTTCATAAACATTAATCAATTTAATAGGAAAATCATGAAATATAGATACGTATATATCGGGAAATTGTAGTATACCAACTCGTTAGAAATCTATTGTCTACTTTCATTTGATGAACAATACGTATTGTTCAAGTCGCTGACGTAGGATTGCTAAAAAAGAACAATCGACCGAGATATTTGGAAATATATATATATATATATATATAATACTATAAGAATAATGAATATATGTTTTGCAAAATTCCTTTTGATGCACACGACTTTGTCTTTTCTTTACTGTAGTAAACACATATTTTATCCATGTGTAGGTTTTCCCTAAATACTCCTAAAATATCGAAAGTAAGATGGAGTAACTGATGAGATCCGTAGGTAGATATAGAATAGCTAACGACTCCATAGCAGTTTATTCGATGTACACAATATGAACATAGCGGATAACACAGAACATGGGGTAAGATTTTTATTAGGCTTTCATCATTAACTATTCTTTTTCGCTACAGCACACTTATAAGCTGGATAATAATGTAAGTAATTATAAAACGAATCGCTCAGTCGTCAAGAAATGCAAGTTCGATTTATGGAACTCTAGGTGTCTTGCTATAATGAACTGTGGACGTTTCTCATGTTTAATGTTGAAAAACGACTTGCAGCAGTACTTTTGGCCGTAAAACAAAGTACCTATGTATATTAATCACTAAAATATTTGTAATTTCCTTATTACTACGCATGTTACAACATGGATTACAATGACAATGACACATCGCTCCAAGTGTCATTGAATTTTGTTTTGATTTTTTATTTGGAAAATTATTTTTTACTTAGTGTCGCGGGAGGGTAGTTTTGTTTCAAGAAAGAACCCCGTATTCTATACTAAATATTTATTGTCAACTAAACATAAATAGATATGCTGAATATGTCGTTTAATTTTGTGATAAAAAGCGTCCCATCTCCGTTCATTTATAGACACACATGTTTTGTTTGTTGTAACGCATAAAAGTATTCGTTTCTTTTTTTTTGAAATACCTCATTAAGATGAAATAATATGTAGAAATTAACAAATGATTATACATTTTTGAAATGTACAAGTATGTGTCTATATGTAGGTAGAGGTATCTAAGAAAGACGTTTGACGTGTATTTGTATTGTTAATTTTAAAGACAAGACAGCCGATTTCACGTACAGTGCTTAAAATGTTCGATTACTACACTCATTATCAAAGTATGTTATACTTTCAGGTACTAATAATCAGTCAATAATAACTATATAACTTATCTATTAGCATACTGAGACGTGCTAGTTCACAATATGCTGATTTTCGTTTATAGCAAAGCTGGAGGTCATGAAATACGTGATCCCATTTATAAAAGACTTTTATGTGTAATATGTCTCATAGTTATAATTTATAAACGCCTCTGTGCACCTTTGTAAATTTGGAAAAGAAAAATATATTAAAGTTCAGCGGCACGTAACCAGTTGAAAAATTAGTTTAAAATGTACTCGTCATGCGCAGTTATTGAAACATTATATTATGTAGTGTATATTATATAAAAATACACCTATAAGGTATTATGTGTACATGTTTCAAACACATCGTTTGCCGAAGTGAATTATGATTAATTTAAAGTTAAAATAACGTCAATAAATGATGAGGCGCATTAAATGTGTTATTGTTGGCTTTTTAAGCGTATTTATTTCAGCATCACGCCAAGCCGTTACATATTCATTCATGTATCAATATTTTCATATTGGGGAATGTTTATCACAGGAGGGCAAAGAAATTTTCTTCATCGCACAATTGTAGACACTGTTTATACGAACATGGCAGCATGTAGTTCGATATCAAATAGGATTGGGTCATTGAACTATTTTAGGAGCTTTACATAATGAATCTAAAAAAATTGAATTACAGTTTTGTTTAAATAAATGTTCTTATGAATACATGCCTGTCTGATTTAACGTATGAAAATTAATAATTTTAGTGATGCACATAGCCCCATGGAACGAACTGGGCATTTAAATCTCATAGGACATCCATTACTTGAACGCTGCATTTTTTTTTACTTTTTCTCTGATTCGTTGTTTAATAAATTCACTACTGCGAGTAGTATGGACCGTTATTATTATTTTTGATTATGTCGTCGTTGGCCGGAACAATTATTACTGCGGATTTGTAGCAATGTAATGGAACGTGTCATGACTGTGGCACAAAACAAGGATGACAGTCAGTTTAAGAAAACTGACAAAAAGGTAAGGTAACGACCATAAGGCGATTTTCCTGTGACATGTAAATATAACAGAACAAAAATAGACGATAAACTAATCTTGTATCTACTACCCAAGTGTAATTAAGCAGAGCCGCCACTTTAGTTTTACAGCAAATTTTCTATAATGCAATTAATATACAATATAGTTAAACATAATTATACATCTTCACACCGACGTTCCACACATGACTTCATCTTCTTTTCTAGAATAATCTAAAATTAATAGGTGGGTAGCCGGAATATTTTATAAACAATGACGTAGGTTGTTAGGTATATATCAATCACTTCCAGATGGCACATGCTGGAACAATTTATCTTCAGGCTACATTAACTTACGTAAATGCGTTCGAGACGAAGCATCAACTTTAATTATGCTTTTTTTATTCCGTTAGACATTTAGATCACACTATCATCACGGTACTAAACTACCTGTCTCAGCAACGCTTTTGTCCTGCCTAAATCTGACTACCCAAAATTTCCAAGTGCCATCAGCGATTGGTAAACACACGTAAACAAGAAAATCGTCAAGCTCACCAGCATCCCGTAATCTAAAGGTGACTTTGCAAAAAGAGCAGCGTGTGCTTGAACATGACATGTTCTACCGGATGTGTTAGGTATTTTATTTTTTCAGTGTCAGAGAGAATTACCATTAGGCATATAATATCTGTGTCAACACACAAGACTCACGACCACGACTTGTTAAAAGTAAAATGAAATATGACCACTAGAGAGACACGACTTTTTAACCGTTGCTGCATCTTTATAATTTTGCTACTTTAAAACACGAACTTCTGGATTTTTTTTACAAAATTTTGGCTTTGGGTCCGTTATTAGATCAAAAAATAAATGAAAATGAAATATTATTATTATGTACAAAAGTAGAAGCATAATGAAACTGACACCACGATGAATTCATGCCAAGCAAGTTTTGCAGCCTCAAAACCAAACTAACCTTGGATGATGTTTTTAAAGTGTCTTACACTCTCGCCACTTAAAAGTTGATCGTTTGCCCTGCAAAAGTTATCATTTTTCGAATTAAATTAAAACCTGTCAACGGCGGTAGTGATCACGCACACAATACAGGCATGGTACAAGTTGTTTACAAGCTTGTGTGCAATATGCGAAAATGACAGCAATAGTATTTCAATTTATTTGCGGAAAAACACTGCATGTCCACTAGCCCCTAGTAACCCTTTCTCAACCATCTCAGCAAGAATACGACTTAACTGGTACTCCCCAGCCCAACAAGCACCTGTTTACCTAAAAGCGTTTAATATAAGTAGTGATGGTATAATGAATCACGAAAAAGAAAAAAAAAGTCTTTTTGCGTCAAAACTTTCAGTCACAGGCCCCACCATGCGGACATATAATTTTAATATTTATGCTTGTTTTTTACGGTCCCACGTCATAAAATACTTTAACTTTTAACCCTACCGATACCTCGGCTCATCTTCTGAAATTTTGTATATCGCATTTCGTTTCATATGTATAAAATTATCACTAATTACAATCGGTTCCCATCAGGAGAGTTATTACTTTCTTTCTCTTACGCACACAAACCCTGACCATTTTTGAAGCCTTTGCTGTCGTCATACTTGAGAATATTTTTTTCTTAATCTTCATCTGTCTACCTTTCAAGAACCTCCCATGATTGTGTTTTGTGTGGACCCCGTCGTAAACTGTGCCAACGGCACAAGCTGTGCAAAATATCATCATCCCCTTTTTGACATCAAGGCTTGGCAAAGATTCATTTTAGGACT
Source organism: Callyntrura sp. NNG-2020 (assembly GCA_027744055.1). Taxonomy (NCBI): domain Eukaryota; kingdom Metazoa; phylum Arthropoda; class Collembola; order Entomobryomorpha; family Paronellidae; genus Callyntrura; species Callyntrura sp. NNG-2020. The sequence goes on from JAHZNE010006028.1 coordinate 15,228, forward strand.
AGAAGAAGCTGTCAAAAAACTAAAATTGTAAGTAGGTACATAAATCCTCTATCAAATATGTTTTGGGTGTAAAGGTGCAAAATAATAACGTACAAACAGAAAAAATCCCAAAATAAATGCTTTTATTGCCCATGATTATGATGGTAATCAGTATGAAATCAATATATAAAAGCAAAAAAACACCGCAAACTACCTCTGAGCGTAGAATAATGTCGTCATAAGACTGACAGCAATCTTATATAAAAGATTGAATTTTGAAGTAGGAATGATTCAGTTTGCTAAGAAGAGTCCGGTAAAGAAGACGTAAATTGTAGCATAGTAAAGCGGTAATACAAAATAGTTAAACTTAGAATATTAAAAGCGAATTATTGTAACAGTGCCGGGAAACGGGGTAAAATGAGAATTCTTCCAGGGTTCGTAGTTATTTCAGCTACTCTTGTAGCTGCGTCTGCGTACGGTTTTAAATATGACAGGAATCCGTACAGTGGGGAATGTAGGCTGCAATTGAATTTACCGGGTGGCACGGAACAAAAGGATGCATACAGACCCGGCGTCGGTCACAAGGAGCATGCTTACCCGGGGATAATGAATACAAGTAAGTGACCAGCACTCATTATCGAGTGCATTCTAATTTTTTATATGTAAATTAATTAGTGTTGTCATAGAAAGAAAATAAATATTATCTAGCAGGACATTATAACTGAAACGAAACGTTAATGTTTTGTAGGATACGGTTCCAACAATGATGGGCAGTACTACGGTCACGGAAATCACGTTTCTTCCAATGGAAATTATCATGGATCAGCGTCAAGCAATCAACATTCATCTGTAGCTTCTAGCAACAATCATTATGGATCATCGGGATCCAGTCACTCAAATTCAGATCGTTTCCAGGGAAGCGACAACAACAATCATGGAAGTGGAAGATTTCCTAGTTCCTCTGGAGGAAATTATGGCAGCGGCGAGAACTTTGGAAGCAGTGGCAATAACTATGGTAGCAGCTCTTCCTCCAACAACCACCAGGGATCATCGTCCTCCAGCAACAACTTTGAACAATCATCGTCTAGTGCTCTGGCAAACAACAATTACGGAGGTAGCTCCGGAAATTATGGAGGAGGTTCAGGTGGGAATGACTATGGGAATAACAACAATAACAACAATAACAACAATAATTACGGTTCCTCTGGAAATCGGGAATCTTCCAACTCTAACACCAACTATGAATCCAACAGCAACTTTGCTTCGTCCTCTGCCAACAGAGAAAACAGCCATAACGAAAGGGATAGGGAATCTGGGAACAATAATTATCACCCATCTAACTCTGGTTTCCACGGTGATCGCAATACTGGAAGTTTAGGATCCAGCTCCAACAATAACAATAATTATGATCGCGACACCAACTACGGTTCTGCCAGTTCTAACTCTAATAATTACGACAGAGAATCAAACTATGGCTCATCCTCCAACAATCGGGAGTCTTCCGGTTCCAACTACCATGGCTCATCTTCGAGCAACCGGGAATCATCTAGCTCTAGCTCTGAGTCATCCAACAACTATGGCTCCTCCTCTGCCTCCGGTAACCGTGGAAGCAGTGGCTCCTCTAATCACCACAGTAACAACAACCACGGCTCATCCTCCTCCGGAAACAGGGGCTCTAGTGGAAGTTACGGCGGGGGAAGCTCATCAGAAAGTAATGGTGAGTCTGACCAGGTTTCTGAAGCTTCCAGTGGAAGCTCGGCTTATGCTAAGGCAAGTAGTAGTAGCAATAATAGAGGTTCTGGGTCCCAGACCAGCAGTTACGCATCTGCTGGAGTGGACTACAATAGTAATGATAATAATAGAAGAAAGTCTGGTTCATCCTCATCATCTTCGGCGTACGCGGCTTCTAGCGCCGAGCGCTTAGGTTCTAACGACAGAGACAGGGATTCCGGTTTAACAGGTCTTAATCGTCCCGGAGCTTTTGAAACCAGTAGCTTTAATAACAATAACGGTGAGACCGTTCAAACGTATTCCAGAAAAAAGACAACGAGCAGCTCTAGCAGCTCAAGCAAACTGGAATCAAAGAAAACCACCACTATAATAAATGGCAACAGGGGATCTTCAGGCTCAAACTTTGATACCAGCGGATATGAAGGGCAGGGCACCCAAAATTTTGAAAATTTTTCACAGTATCCAAAAGACTTTGAAGAATGCGGTGTTTACGAGTACTACTCAAAAAAATTCAGAAAATGTGTGAAGATTGGCAGTCTTGAAGATGAGGAGTTGGAGCGAGAAAAGAAAGAGGAAGCCGAGTATGCTAACAGGAAAGCAAGCAGTAGCGAAAGCGCATCTGCATCTACAGCAACCTTTGCAGGACCTCAAGGCGCTAGTAGTTCTGCTACTAAAAATGGCGCCGGTGGAGGCTCAGTGTCAACCTACTCAAACTCTGAAGACGGCGACTCCGCTTCCGGGTACTCTGTAAAGGATGAATATGGAAACAACGTGAAAAATTCTCATGTGAAGTATAGCAGTGGTAGTGGAGGCTCGTCATCCTCTTCTGCGTCAGCATCCTTATCGTCCTCGTCCTCAGGAGAATCTTCCTCTGGGTTGGGATTTTCCTCGGCGTCAGGGCCAAGTGTTGGTAATAATGGATGGCGACGACGACGATAATTTACTTGATTCCTCCCGGCTACCTTGAACCGATATTTTACCAGACGAAGACTACAAAATACATTTTCTGCTCACACATGATCACTCAAATTACACTGCAAAGTTTTCACTCTTTTTCTCTCTCCCTCCAAGCCACTTTTCCATTTTTTTAGTTTAAGACAAATGCTAGAAGCTATTGAGCCTTTCGATAAAACGTTAGTGTTAATAATCGTTTCAATCCTTGCACAGGATGAAGTGAAGGGGTATATACAAAATACTACAAGTGAACTCACAGCTTTTATTTCATTTAAATATTATGGGGGTTTTGATGTGGGGTTTGAGGTTCTTTTCCAATACACACACAAGTTTCTGAAAAGTGTCATTTTAGACGCAGTTGTTAAATACATGCACGTTACATAACATGGTTTCTTTGCTTTGTGTATTTGGAAACATACCTTTTTAACATAATGACTGAACTGCAAAATAAAAACACATTATTTGTTGCCAAATAATCACACACATTTGTACACATCACATTCTTTTACACAATTTTAATACTTGCGCCACAGAACTTACACACTGTTATTATAGCATGTACTCACTGTAATATATTTTATTTATAAAATTACACATTTAGTAAAATGAGGTTTCAAAATACTTCTCAGAAAAGCAATGTAAAAAGAAGCGCTGGCCAAAGGGATTAAAAAAAGAAGGTTATTTTGCTTGATAATAACACATGATCCCCAAAGTCCAGCAGCCATTTGAATTATGATGCATCAAAGTAGAAAAAACATTTCTTTGGTTTGATTGTAAAATTGCCTGGAACCCATTGCTTGATCGATTAGTTTTCAACCCGGATTTTGTAATAGTACTTCAGACCTTTATGTTACTCATTTTCCGCAGGCAATAACAATAATGGAGGAAATTACAACCAGCAGGCGTCCAACAATAATAACAATTATGTCGAAAGAGATCAAGACATAGATCGAGAATTCGCAAGGGAGGTGTTGTCATCACATAACTCATATCGCGCACGGCACAACACTCCTCCTGTCAGTCTTGATGAAAAGGTGAGAACAAAAAATACCTGGTATTTTAAATTAAAACAGCCATTTTCTTAAATTATAAAATATGTTAGGGCGTTTTTCCACAAAGTTTACTATGCTGGCATTCGGCCCTCGTAATTGCTAGAAAGGGCACAACGATTTTAAAGATATGGAACCAGAGTTTTACCGTGCCCGTATCAAAATGATACTATATGATTGGTTCTTTGTTCCTAAAATTGCATGGATTTTCACAATATTACACAGATAAGCATTAAAGCACAACAGTGGGCTAACGACTTGGCGGCTGGGAGAGTAGCTTACGGCCACAGTGCTGACGCAGTGGATGGTATTTTGGGAGAGAGTTTACAGGTTATGAACATCGAGAATCCAACAGGGAGTGAAGTCATTGATCACTGGTACAAAGAAAGGTTTAACTACAACTACAATAACCCCAATGTGATTAAATCCCCTCGCAGCAGAAGAAACTCCCATTTCACTGCAATCGTTTGGAAAGCGACGAGAAATATTGGTGTTGGGAAAGCTACTTCAAATGACGGACGCACCTTTATAGTTGTCTCTTACTGGCCCCCAGGTAAACCGCAAACTTTTTTCATTTTGTTCTGAAAATTCTTTGTCTACAAACCATTATGTGACCGATCGTATTTAACGCAAATTAATTGATTTTGCAGGCAACATTGTGGATGTGCTGGAAGACAACGTTTTGCCTGCACGCCCAGGTTATGCCAATCGGGAAAAAGGACCTTATTAACAAGCTTCTCGGATGATTGTTTTTATCCTTTGTTATTTTAATCTAAGTAGATGCATGAACCTAACTTTATTATAATAATAGGTAACGAAAAACTACTTTTTCGTCATTCCGGCTCAAAAACTACAACACTTTTTCAACAGGAAATTTGATGTGTCATGCATCTCATGTTTTCCTCGAACCTTTATATATGTTTATTGTGTGTTCTGTGACGTTCTTATAGTAAGTATTCTTACTTTGATAGTTTTTATTTAAATTAGTGATGTATCAATTTCCGCATTTCAAAAGTTTATCGTTTTAATTTAATAAAGCCATAAAAATAAAGTTTTTAATCTAAATCACAATTGGCAATGTAAGATTGCTTATCTTGGCTTTGACAACGCTGTGTCCAGGCGGCCCTATAAATCACATAATCAAAAAATATGCATGGATTGTTTCCCATATATTTCAACTGAAATGAGGCAGTTTTGATGACTGAACAGGAAACGAAACAATGGTCCGAACACACTACTATATTACTATAGACATTTTCCGTTTCACTGTTTCGTTTCGCCAAACAAAAAAGGTTCTTTAGTGCAAGAGAGTTTGAATTTTCAAGATATAGCCAAGTTTTACAGAACCGTATTATAGGTCTATGTAGTAGTACTGCGTAATGCATATATTTATGGGCTCACCAAGCGCTGAAACCATTTCCAGTCCTTTCTTTGGTTATCCTGTAAATTCTACGAGCGCAAACAGAATCATTGGAAATATCGTCATCTCGGAGTGCTGGACAGAAAATAAACATAAAAGTTGAGCATACTCCAATGAACAGTGAAACTATGTCAATATGAGTATTAAAACCGTATCCTGTTTTACTAAAACTATTTTTTGAAATATACGAACTATGCTATTTGAACTCACATTTGCAATCTAATCCACATGCCCCGTCAATTTCCCCCTCTTTGCACCAGTATTTGTCACTGATTTGGAACAGCCCATGATCCTTGCTGCCGTCTGTATTTAGCATACCTATTACACTTGTGTCATAGTTTGACTCCCATCGAATTAGACAAATCCCTAGATTTATAAGAAATGCACGTTTTAAATTCCTTGTCAGAAAAAAAAATCACGAAATCTTAAAACTTACAGTCGGCAATGTCCGCTTTTGGAAAACGATGTTTTTTAATCATTACTTGAGCTAATTCACATGGCTCGTAAATTTTTGCAAAACATTCTTGGAGAAGAATTAGAAACAAAACTGATATGCAAATACTGCTACATGTTCCAATATTGACCAAAGTTCTCGACATTTTGGGACACTTTTATGGAAATTCTGTGTGACAATGGCAAGGCAATTCTCTTATAAAGCTTTCTCTTATTCTTCTTCGTCTCAATTCTCTTATGAAGCATAAGCTTATTCTTATGAAGGTCTTATCTTTATCTTCTTCAGAGCCCAATTTATACTAATTGCAAGTTCCTGTTTTATGCCACAACAACTTACAGCTATGAGGTCACAGATATGCAGCTATGAAATACGTGTTGAGGAAAAGAAAGTCATGTTTTGAGTCACGATGAGACCATGTATGTTTGTGAAGTTTGCTGCATGCATTTTTTTCTTTAGCACCATGAATTTTCATCAAATCCAAACCCAGAAATTATATTATCTACCAAGGCTATTATTTGTATCAAATTATCATATTTTTACAATAAATCGGACATTTGTGACACCTTCGTTAGTTTGCGTAGATAATTAAATCAGTGGTCTGTTCTGAGGTTTATTACAAGGGTAATGTGAGCCTAACGCAAATCAACCTACGCATTGCAAGATGCACCAGGTGGTGCCGTACATAAAACAAATAAAATTGAAAATTGTGTTTTTAATGACAATGTTCTCATTCACTCCACATTCCTTTCGATTTGATACTCATTTATTCTCAGTTTGTGTATGCTATAGCGCAATGCGTAATTAAGTAATTATGAAAGTATGCCAAAAAACAGAAATCTTACAAGTAGCGTGCTGTAGCGGTAATACCTACATTTCAACGCACTTGGTTATACATTCTTTTTAAAACACTAAATTCAATGGAACATAAAAATCCCGAAAGGCTAGTTTTTCTTACACTACAGTGTCAGAGAAGTTCCACGTACGTAATTCGCTGGTATTGTCCGATGTTAAAAATAATATACACTGTACATGTTTCAATATGGTTTCAAATAGGAGTTTGCCAAATTCGCATAATTAGAAGAGTAAAATAAACCTTGCGCGACACTGCTTGCGCGGCAATATGAGGAGCTGACAATGATTAGTCAACCTGTCTTTTGACTTTTCTTTTCGTCAAAAAATAATTTGGAAATCTGAAAAATGCATGTAGACACACAACTGCAATTTAAATGACTATAGCAATTTATATAAACCACGTGCTCGGTAACACGGTTACTTGTAGCCGTAATGTCTGAACTACTCACCATGCATTACTATTTACAATAACTTACATAATGCAATGACAATTTCCATAAGACTTTACTCGTTAGTCGGAAAATGATTTCACTTTACTACACTTTACTTTTTGTATCGTATTACTTTTATTAAACATTTCCTCACAATATGTTTCAGGCGTCGCGTCGTTATTTAAATATAAATCTACCGATATACTCTGTTAAATACATATTTTTTTATACAAGATGGTGCGTAATTAGATTTTATATGCATTTTCATAACATGTTTGGTTAGCTAACAGGCAAATCTGCCAAATTAGAATGCACAAGCATTAAATACATCGATAATCCTTGCTAACAAAACATTTAGTAAAAGTAAAACTGTTTTACCAAAACAATATTTATATACAGGTATCAATTAGAACGATCAGTAATAAGTATAAGTGACAGCAGTAAGACAAAAAAAAACTTGAATGTGCATCCAGAGAAGATCTATCTGTTGTACCGTCCGTATTTGGGTCCAGATCCGATTTGCAGCACGTGTTCATCTCTGGCATGCGCTGCTGTTGCTAACAATGAAGGCTTTGTTTCACCTAAAAATTGGAATACAAAATACAACAATGTGGACAAGTTGTTGCCTCTATCCTGATATTCCTGATCTTTAACGTGAACTAAACAGATTTTTATTCACAAACACTGTAAATATCATACTATCCTTTATGTTTTACAATGGAGAAATGTCGGGTGTTTTGTGGGGAAATGTAGTTTTATTCGATTCGATTGTATGTAATGGTTACAAACAATCTAAATGATTGTCGATTCATTTGGCACTTACCACACTCAGGACACTCCCATCCACAGAACACAGTTCTCTGTATGTCTTTAATGCTGTATGTCCACAGTTTCAATTCTTTTAATTTCGTTAAAATATATTGTTCTTCAGCAGAGCTTACGGACGTATAAGCAAGTGACTTGTCATAAATTGGAGACATTGCTCTTTCCTCCTAAGATTTAAAGCCTAGTCTGTCAGACCCTCCCGAAACAAAACAACGCTGCGATAATTGGGAGGAAACTGACATTAATTGCAGTAACTTGAGGAACAAATATGACCACCACACCTAATTCTCATTGATTAGTTGTTCCTTCTGGTAGTTATATATTGTGCTGCAAAAGCAACTCCTATTCGTGATTTTATTTACAAAAATTAGTAATAGTTACAACTACAACTTGCAACTTTGGTACAAACTATCTACGGATAATTCGGATAAAATATATGTGTACCGTACAGTACAGTAGCGCACTAATGCAACATGCACAAAATTGAATGCGGATGGGAAAAACGACGCAGCTTGACAATTCCATGTAGCACTTTATAGCAGACAATTTAAAAAAAAGTGAAATCTGCTATTCACTTCTGTTGTTCTTTGTTGCTGTGACCACAAATAATGAATAAACTAAATAAATAAATGTGAGTGGGTGATGTCTTACATAGCTACTATAGTCACTGTTTCCCCACACTGGTACACAGTAGACACATTGCAAGTTTCATAACATCGCCTTCATCAAACACTACGATACGTTTTTTAACATTCGCATAACGTATAAGTAGCAATACAATGACTCATTTTTGGATTTGCTCGGGTCTACTGTATAATTTGGCATACTGAAGTGAATATAGCCATACGAACCGATTTTTATTTTTTATGAGTGGAAACTTGTATTGACGCAGGATGCTCTTGTTAGAGCATTCTTTTTCATTTCGTGTATCCGACATTCCATTTCAGATCAGAAGTCTTCTTGTTTTCAGCTCTCAAAACTCCCCATACCCTGAAGGATGACGGGGGATTCATAATTAACAAAAGTTTTGTAAGAGCATAATCATGAGGATTGTATAAAGTGCTTTTGATTTTGTTACAAGTTTTTCACTTAGTTTTTCATTATCAAACAAAACACAAAATCATCACAGTTTGACGTATTATATGCATCCGTTCAATGGTGCTTTCAATACAACATTCAATAGCGAAATAAAATGCATTTGCACTTTGCCCCATTGGAGCTTTAAACAAGAATGAACAATGTTTGATTGCATTTGAATATGTTATACTGTCCTATCCAATCCACGAGACATAAATGGTATACATACAAGTAATAGACGACTCAATACATTAAAATATAATTGAAGAAAAACAAGCCATGTAAACACGAGATAAAAAACTTCTGTGCATTTCCTTGACCCCACCTACCCATCCCTGAAGTCAGCTGACCCCACCTGCCCATCCCTGA
>JAHZNE010006029.1:0-23982 GCA_027744055.1 Callyntrura sp. NNG-2020
ACGGTGGTACACAAAGAGATCGGTGTGCATGGCCGATGGCCCGTTGGTACACAAAGAGATCGGTGTGCATGGCCGATTGCACGGTGGTACACAAAGAGGTCGGTGTGCGTAACTGTTGAAGTACTTAATTATCGGTAATTCAAAATTCGGTGATCAACACGTGCTCCATAGAGCGGAACGATTCCAGTTATTGGAAATTACGTTGAAAATGCAGAAGGGTTCCAAACTTTTAACAAGTGACATAAATTGAGTCAATTAGCACATCCCTGAGTCCGCCAAGATGCATATTCTTGTATGTTCTGTCGTCGTCGATATGTGTTTTAAGAAAGGGCAGTTTTAAAAATAAAAAGATAGTCATATTAGGAAACTCAAGTATTTTATGCTAAAGATGACAATTCAGAATCAGCGATGTAACTACCATACCTTTTTATCAGCACTGTTTAAAAGCCACTTGCAGCAATTTTTAACAATTGATACATTTTGGTAATATATATTTTTATTGAACAATTCTTTTTGCTTTTCATGAACCCCTTAGGTGTTTGCAGTGAATAAAAATTTTAATTAATTAAAAGAAAGTCAAACTGGAACACTACGTACAACGAAAATGTAAAACTCGATGAAGGCCCGGAGAGAGCTCTCCATCTTAATCTTTCTTCACTGTGTAGGATAGACCTAAACGCAAAGGTATGAAAGGACGTTTGCTTTTGGAGCTGATAGTTAGTAGGGAATATAACATAAATGCAACAACATACAGCATATGAATCATTTTCGTTGTATAATTCGACGGTTCCAGATCTCTTTTCATTTCAGGGTATACACCCAGTTAATAGTCGGAAATACATATGCTGTATGCTCATTTTCATACAAGATCGAACAAGTGTTTTTGTTTAACTGTATGTAGTTTTTGATGTTCCTTAGTTTTTATTAAAAATATAGGTTGTTAGTACCATTACGCGAGTTTACGCAGTAATGACTTGGGCCTTGAGTATCATCAATTAGACGCAAGGCATCTACAATTTTTTCAAAGTAAGTGGCTTATTTTATGCTAAGGATTTATATTATATTGAGAAAACAAGAAATGTATGTGTATTAGTTTACAATCGTGCTGACAAATATCATTATTATGTTTGAATTAAGGTTACGTATCGGAACCTTAATTCATAATAGTTCATAATGTCATCTGATACTTCATTTTTCAATTATGTCACTTTGATACTAAGTGAAGAAATCTATGGTGTCATTCTCCCGGACCGTTTGCAGTATATCTCAATAACGGATAAGAATTTTTAAATTCTGTTTCCGGGAGTCGATCAGGGGTTGTTTCTAGTTACGAACCTCTCGTCTTACAACCTCTCGCAGAACCAGAGTGCTCCAAAGCATCAAAGGCCACATTTTGTCATGCATTGAACCTCTGCTCAAACCTGATAAAACGTACATAAGTATTTGTAAATAACGTTTATATCGAGTTTGGGGCACATTTATTCTTAATAGGGTCCATGTTGACTGCGGAAAAATGGCGATTAATCCTTTTGAAGACTATTTCGTATTAACTTCATATTTTGGCTTTCCGTACAAGATGGATCAAACTTTAATCTCAAAATAAAGTTATATAAATAACATAACTATAATTTATTTGACTTATTCGTTCTTTCGCACTTTCCTGTGTTCCTGTTTTTAATTTTTCATTTTGTGTATAGGTTCCTTCTTATTTTACGGATGCTGAGAGACGTGCATTGTTGGATGCAGCCCAAATTGCTGGACTTAATGTGTTACGCCTACTCAATGATACTGCTGCTGTTGCTCTTAACTACGGCATTTATAAACAGGATCTTCCTGAACTGGATGATAAACCGAGAAATGTTGCTATCGTTGACTGTGGCCATTCGGCCCTACAGGTGTCGATAAGTGCCTTTAATAAGGGCAAGCTGAAGGTAATATAAACGCCACTGTAGTAATTAAATCATATCGAAGTCTTCCTAAGTTTTGATGACGTTTCTAGAATAGTAAAATGTATTTTATCCTTTCCGTGCATTCCTTTTTTATTATAAGGTCACTAAAATTAAAATCTTGGCGTCTATAAAATCAATAAAATATTTTTAACAGGTGTTGGCATGTGCGTCGGACCCTCAGTTGGGAGGAAGAAATTTCGATTCAGCTCTTGCTGGTCATTTCTGTACAGAATTCCGTTCTAAGTATGGATTTGATCCAGAAAATAACGCGAGAGCCTACATGCGATTGGTGACCGAGGTTGAGAAAATCAAAAAGCAAATGTCTGCTAACGCCACGAAGTTGCCGTTAAATATTGAGTGCTTTATGGAGGAGAAGGATGTAACAAGTTCCATGTGCCGTGCAGATTTTGAGCAAATGAGTGCTTCATTATTCCAGCGGGTGGAGCTAGTACTTCAAAAGTGTCTTGACGACTCTAAACTGAATGTTGGTGACATTCATTCTGTGGAAATAGTTGGTGGCTCTACCAGAATGCCAGCTATTAAGCTTTTGATCGAGAAAGTTTTCCGGAAAATACCATCTACAACTTTGAACCAAGACGAAGCTGTTTCGAGGGGCTGTGCTTTGCAGTGTGCAATTCTATCTCCAGCTTTTAAAGTCCGTGACTTTAGTATTACCGATGTCCAGCCATATCCCATCAGATTGATATGGGATGATTCAATTGGGGAAGATGGTGGAAGCGAAGTTTTTCCGCTTTACCACCCAGTTCCATTTTCGCGAATGCTCACGTTCCCTAGAAAGGAATCACTTCATTTGAAAGCAGTCTATTCGGGCCAGGTCCCATTTCCAACCAATGATATTGGAACGTTTGCCATTAATTTTAAAAGCGAAGACGTCGAACCGTGCAAACTCAAAGTGAAAGCTAGAGTGAACATGCATGGGATTTTTAGTATTTGTGGTGCAACAATATATGAAAAAGGAGAAAATGGAGAGAATGCAGGAGAGCCAATGGATACATTAGCGGCAGCGCCGACTAGTACAGAAACAACTGAAAACCAGGATACCCAAGAGGAGACAAACGCCAATACTACCTCCAATGAACCTGCCGAAAATGCAGAAAATGCGGACACCCCAACAGATGCTAATATGGATACGGATGTCGCTAAACCAAAAAAAGTTTCGTACAAAGCAAAAGCTTTGACCGTTGAGAGCTCAACGTTTGGGCTATCACGTACTGAACTGGATGAAAAGATGATGGCAGAGACACACATGATTAGCCGAGATAGAAATGAAAAGGAAAGACTTGACAACAGAAATGCGCTAGAGGAGTACGTTTACGATCTGAGAGAAAAGTTGGACATGGATTTGAGTGGCTTTGTGGAAGATGGTGAGAAACAGCGACTCTCGGAGACCTTAAGCACCCTTGAAAACTGGCTATATGAAGATGGTAGCGATGAGAAAAAGGAAGTGTATGTTGAAAAGTTGCAGGAATTGAAGGGTAAAGGAGAGCCAATTAAGGAGCGTCGATTGGAGTCTGAAGAACGACCAAAGGCGATGAGGGAAGTAGAAATAGCGCTACAGCTAGCGCGAAAAGTTTGGGATTTGTACACAGGAAAAGATTCTAAATACGAGCACATTCCTCAGAAGGAAATGGACAAGGTTGCAACAGCTATCAAGGAATCGGAAGCTTGGCTGGAGCAGTGTCGTCAAAAGTTTAGCCAAAATTATCAACCACACATGCCTGTTCCGGTGAAAGCCAAGGAAATTTTGGATCAACGTAAAATCTTGGAAAATAAAATAAATCCCATCATCAATACACCGAAACCCAAGGTGGAACCTCCAAAGGACGATTCCAAAAAGAAGGAAGACTCTAAATCCAAAAAGAACTCAGCAGATGGTACCAACGCTAATCATAGTGAACCAAATTCCGGTGATCCACAATCCATGGATGTAGAATAGTTTTCCAAAAACTAGGAATTTGAAGCTTCATTCTATTTCTAATTATTCTTACAAACTAAATAATTTAATAATAATCACTGGATAAGAATGTATGGTTGGCTACTAAATAAGCATAATATCGATTTACTTCTTAAGTACCAAATGATGTCTCGTGACTGTAACGTTATAGGTAAAAAAAACTTACAACTAGAGTAAACTGGTACAATGGTAACAAGTTTTTGATTTTGAAAGTATATTCTTGAGGTATTTCTTTGTTTACATTTGAACTCATGTCTTATATATTCACGTCGAATCGTGTCACTTCTTGATTTACTGATGCTATGAAAATATTAAACAACTGATACGCTATTTGCTGATGTACTAGTTTTGTTTTTATTTATATTCACTTCAATATTATAGATATACATTTTTTAAAATAGGTATTAGAATGGACGTATGCCATTGTTTGAAATAGAAAGTGTAAGGCTTGTCGTATCATTTCATATACCACGCATAAAATACAAGCACAGCGTATTCAATTACACACCTACTGGATCGTCAATGAGTCTGCTGTGAACACCCCATAAGTTCTGAAAAAAATAAAACAACGTGAAAATTAATTTTTTAAAACGTCACTGTTAAATATTTTCCTTTAATACACTGGTTTTAGTGTCATTTAAGGAGGAGCAAATCAAAGAAAATTAGATAATTGATTATATTATTCTGTTTAGTTTCAGGTTTCTCATTTTCTCATTTATCACACTCTAAAATCTAAAATTAATAAACCATTCACTTCTTCAAAAGTTTTAAAATGAAGCGGTGTAACCGGAGCAGTTGAGCAAGCGTATTGAATTTCCTCATTCATCAAACTGAGCTTATAATTTATAAACGCCCCCTTCAATGCAAAAAGCAGGGAGTCAAAAATTAATTACGAAACAACACAGGGGATATAAAACTCAAAACATCCAAAAATTATTTTTTTTAAAAATCCATCAGGAAAATCGTAATGGTTTCACCTTTACATTTTTTCATATTTCATACGATTTATCTACTAACTCATTCCTTAATTGGAATAGATTAAAAGTAAACGAAAAAAATATATAAATAAATTATATCACACCAGATTTTCAATTTTTATCCTCCTACCACAAAGCTATACATATGACATCCTTCAGGAGATTATTCGTCAGTCATTACGGAATTAAATATATACTCACAGACCATTTTATTTAATTATCCAAATCTCTATGAGATGTCATATAGCATCGGAAAGAGACACAGGAGGACAGACAACTTAAAGAAGAAATTTATATTTAGTAATAAAAGTGCTTTAGCAGAAAATGTTAGAATGCACTCCATGATTACTCATCAAACGCCCACACACACCATTCCCTACAAACAACTCCTAGATTGTATGTTTAAAATCAAAAAGAGTGATGATGAAACAAAAATCACTAAAAACGAAGCCGACTGTCCATGCATGATAACGTAGATTTACCGTCTTAAAGTTTGTCTGTTGCTCTCTCTCTCTCTCTTCTACAAGTGTCTTTACTCACCAATTAGTCTACTATGGACAGAATACAACTCCTAGATACGCAGATATAGAGATCAACAGAATTTAATTTCTTTGATAACTTCACAAATCATCATATATGAATACCTCATATGACATTTAACCTGAATGAACAGAACGCCGCACCGTCGTGATATTTGGATTAAATGACAGAAGGGATGGGGCAATCCTAGAATTTATTTGAACCAAAAAGTCGCATCAGAAAAGATGAAAGAAAAAACTCTTGATATTCTTAAATGTTATCTCTACGCGCTTGCACTTTTTGGAAAGTTGCACGATTAGTTTTTCTTACCAACGTATTCGTCCATGTTGAACGATATGACATGCTTAAATGAAACCTTTCCAGCTTTGTGGAGTTCAACCAATTTCTTGTACATGCCTAATGGAGTTCCACCTGGTGTACATGAGACCACAATTACATCGGATAAAGAAATGTGAAATCTCTACTAAAATTAATTAATGGCAGTTGACAATAAGTTACAATGCATTGGACGAACCTGTGGGTAGTCCCAGCACAAACGGCTTCTCTGGACTTGGATTGAAGTCTCGAATTCTCTTCGCCACATACTTCGCTGACCATCCTGCAACGTCGTCGTCATCATTGAGGATAAGTAATCTCATGTTGACTTTAAGGCGCTAAAAATTTTTTAAAACAAATTGTTAGGTGAACCCAACTTCGAAATAAAATGTTAATGCAAGCACCACAGATATATAAATTAACTTTATATAGACTTTCACTGAACGGTAATGTAAGGACATTGTGTGAAGCGATGGTTTTAAATGACTGAAATCCGCGAAAATGGCATATTATTGGAAAGAGATATCGGAAAGCAAAGATGAGTATTCATTCCATCCATCCAATTTTTAAACGCCGAGCCATGCCATTTTCGCGGAATTTGTTCACCCAAAATACTCGCTTCGAACAATGCCTTTGTATTACCATCTATCAGGCTAGGCTGTAACAAAAAAGCATACAACAAATGTAGCTTTACATTGTACGTGCTTGTATTCTACTAGTCAGGAGACACACTATCTGAGGTTACCCCGACAATGCAATATTGCGTTAAATGTAAAAGTGCATGGAACAACTAAAAGGTAAACGGGATTCTAGCGTGTACTTTAACCACCCACTTTTCAAAAAGTCCGTTTAATTATTGATTTCGTAAAAACGTCTTAAACAAAACAAATAAAAATTATTGAACAAATATGCAACTTGGTGTGTTAAAATACACCTTTAAATAGTGCAACTAAATTCAATAAATACATATTTGGAGCGAGTTGACAGGTACGTAAAATAGTTTTGAATTTAAATAAATCATGTTTCTTACTTTCACACAGATAAACCGTGATAATTTGAATTTCAGGGAGTAGGAATCTTTTTATGAATTTATGGTTCACTCGAGAAAAGTGAAATTGCACGGAGATGACTGGCGACTTAACTAGATTTATGTGCACATGATAAGAGGAGTGAACACCAACTGATCTTTCGTCTTGCAGCACGAGTAACTACTAGCAAGCGTCAATGAATTCTGTAAATATGTCAATTGGGATCATCGCCTCATGGCGGTCTCTTTACTCTTGATCTTGTTTTTTTCATAAATGATTATTCCAATAAAGTGATACAACTACAACACAACTTGTACTTGTGATTCTAAGTTGCATAGATACAATGTCCAATGATGATTTTATGCAGTCCAATAGTAGATTCACATGTTTACTTACAACTTATGGTTAGCAGCTAGCTTAGCTACTGGTGATTGAGCCATTCATTTACAGCATGATACGAGGTACTTTCGTTTGTCATCACATCAGTCTTCACTCTCATCTGCTCTGCTACCGATTCACATACATATCTATCGATTTTTTACGACCAACACAATACGTCTAGAATTTTTGTACTTTTATTTAATCTAGTCCGGTCGTCGCGCAGGCAATAACTAGTCGGCCACAAACCATCTCTTTTGAAGGTACACTTCGATAATCAACACAATTTTTGGTATATCGGATGAATTTTGAAATTTACCATTCGAAGTGTAAAATTTGTAAGTCATTTCAACAATATTAGGGGTAAATGGATACTATTTAAGTAGAGATTTGAGTAGATCAAGTTTCGACCGGCATAAATACCTATTTATAGCTTACAACAATAGCGTTATGATGTATTTGACCAGGAGTTTCGTTACTTGCAATGCAAGAGCTATATTCAACGTCATTGGTAACGGAAGCGGGAGTGGGATGGGGTTACAAAAATCATCCACAGGATCCAAATGTACTGCAGAGTAGGGCTCTCGCCCCGTCTGTCTAAAGGTCATCCATCGCCACTGTTTAGCATACGTGAATGTAATATCGTAATCAGTAGTAAGGGTAAAGTCGTACAGGGTAACTGACTTATTATAGCCAGCAAATAAAATGACCACGGCTAAAATTTGGTGTGTGCATCAAAAGGCAGCCAACAATCAACATCAGCATGATTCTGGGTTCTGTTCTGGCATGGCACGGGCGAGGTTTTAATTTACATGTATCATGCGAACGACGAACATGATCATTTCGCGCGGTGCCCCTTCATTTCCAGTCTAAAAGTGCTGCTTTCACGCACTCTATCTTATAGCATAGCAGTCAAAGCTTCGTAGAAGTCAGTAGAAGCATCCTTTAGAGGGTTATGTTAATTTTAATGATAGCCTGCTACGTGTTTCTCAAATCGTGTGAAGCAGAGTAGCATGATGGTCGTACGATCCTCTATAGCTGACTAAAATTTTATTTGTTTGTGTAGTACATGAAAATATAAGTCAACAGATAAGAGTTACTTAGTAAACTAGTAGTGTAGAATAAAATGATACAAGGTTAATCTATGCATTGAAGATCTAGCCACTTCACTTATTTCGCCGTAGCTGTCCGAGTCCGGCCTAACTTTACACGAATGGAAATGAACTGCCAGCATTTCACGTGGAAAAACTAATTTCGTGAATAGGAACATGTTGTTGCTATACAGATTATAATTAAATGACCACCAATGTCAATGATGATAATGAATGATGATGATGTGCTACTTTTAGCTTGCTTCTGTTCTCATTCGTTCAGACACACACGTGTAATACCTACTCGATTATTCGGAGCTTATGTAAATATCGTTACATAACGCGATGCATGCATCTTGTCTTTACAATTCATTTTGTCTCAAGTTACACTGGAGAAATTGTCTGACTGACATATGAATTTGTCATTTATTGACAAGGCAGCAATAGGTAGTAAGTAAACAATGAATCGTGCTAATTTTCGTGGAAACTGCAATCAGCCATTTAATCCATGTCACACATGCATTACAACGATGAAGCCCTCATTTCGTTATTTTTGGTCCAATAAGATTAAATAGTTGCTCATCATGATATTAGCGCTGTTCTCGACCCCCGCTACTGAAGCTTCAATATTCACGGTTCACAGTATCGTTGTTGACATTAGATGTACATTTAAGATTATCTTATGGGATATTATTGCAAGTTTACTATAAAAACTGCACTTAGATTTGGACAGTATTTATTTAATGTCTACGTCTTACTCACAGTGAGTCGAAATATTGCACAATTTCCATCTTTTACTATTACTCTTAAGCTACAGAGGTACCAAAATGTTTTTTCAATGTTAAAATTTTATCATATCTACCTTGCCTGACATGTATATATGAAATATTAATTTGTCCGTGTCGTTTATCTCTCCTCTGTACTCGGTTTCAATAACGCAGTCTCCGAAAAGATTCTTTTTCAGGAAGTTTCATTAAGAGCTGACTGACGTTTGAAATACACTATGATCTAGTTTGTAGGTCACTTGTATTGCTTTAATATGTTAAATTGACATACAAATCAGTACTAACAAATACAAGATAATGTTTCAAAGTTGTGCAAGGAAAAGGGTCAAACCATTATTTATATGCAGATGAGAGAAAGAAAGGAGCTCTAACTATGTACAAGTATGATAGCCAAAATCTCCCTTCCACAAAACTATTTAGACTTCAGATAGAAAATAGTTTTAGTCACTTAAGTTCAATTAACTATGAGTGACAATTATCGGGTGAAAAGTCATATTTATTATATAAAGGACTAAAACGATGGTTTCGAATTTTACGATTTCGTAAAAAAATGTCTGAGCAAAGGGTTTCATCAATGGTGGCTACAAAGAAAATTTACACACTTTGTGGAAAATGTAGGCAATATGCAATTGGCATTTTAAAAGCATCAAAGTGGAAATGCTTACCCTCAGCCCCTAATTACTGACCAAAACACCTTCATAAATGTATTAGCGTATATTATACTTTGAGGTATGATATTTACCAAAACAAAACTTCACGTTAAGTTTTTTGATAATGTGTATTAAAGTTCATAGTTTAAAAGATTTCTATTTTCAGGCGGTGCTTCAAAATGTGTTAAATATTTGGCAAATTTTCAAGAATATGCAAAAAACTTATCCTCACAATTGTTTCATGCTCCTTTTGAAAATTTTAAATCGATTTTATCCATAAATTAAGTGCTAAACCAATCGCCGGGGAAACGTTAAATCATATTCCATGAAGCATTACCTAAACAACTTTCTGCCGTGGCAAATAATGTTACGGGTTGGATTTTTGGTCCAGCACACTGGTCACTGACCAGTGGTCAGTCAAGTTGTTACTGACTTTAATTTATGAATTATGCGTAACTCCTTTTTAGTGTATGCGCCTGATTATGAAAAATCGATAAGTATTTGTCTTAAAATGCATCCAACACCTTCATGAGCTATTCGATTAGATAAAGCGCTATGAATATGTGAATTGTCTTCATGTCTCCATATCTACCGATACGGTTAAGTGTATTACTCGGACTACGCACAGCGCCATGAAGATTTACCGGTGTGAAGGATAATCGGAAATTGTGTACCTTACTTTTTATTTCCCACTGTCAACTGCATTGTTGATGGTAGAGAATATTTATAGACAAAAGTAAACGGTGTACGTAACACGAAAGGAATGCGTGTACAATTAACAACGATCCATCGGACTTGCCGGAGTTGTCACACAATACAACAACATTAACTTTACTCATCAATCATAAAGTGAAAACATTAAAAAATATACTTAGGTATGTCAATCAGTGTTATTACATGTTCCGATATGATTCAAATATCACTGTCTCCATCTCCCTACGTAAAAATCAGTCACATATGCTGTTTTCATTAAGATTAGAACGAGGCTACCACGCACTTACTTATTTATCTGGTTGAGGCCGAATAACAATTTAGATACGTCATTGATTCTTGACAGTACAGTGTATGATCAGGTGAAGGTGAACAGCGTGCACCTGGTGGTGGACGTGTTACCGGTTAATTACAGAAAATTTATAGTGTAGAAATTATTACGTTCTATTAAAATCACAGTTTGTAACACCTTTTCCACTCCTCTCTGATATTAGCGTTTCATCTAGCACAAAAATATCTCACTTTACTTGGAACTAAAACCGTCGACCATATGACTGTGGAATAACACACACGAACGTCTCGCCTTAGGGCTTCTGTGTACCTACAGATCTTCTTGGTGTATCCAATTGCCCCAATTCTTCTTACAGTATGACTTCTGAATGAGTAAAAATGCCGAATGACACTACATTGCATTCCACATTGCATACCTACATTAAAACAAAAAGTGGAAGGAAATGTTACTTCTGCAAAATGAACAGTAAAAGCATCTTGTAATGTAAGGTTGGGTTTAGTTTTTTATCACTTTCCATTCCAGGTGGCATATTGAACGTGTAACGACTGCTTTTAGCCTTTCTGCTTGCGTAGGCGTAGCGTAGAAGTAAAAGTGTAAACACACTAACCACACTAGAAGACTTCCGTTTCATAGGAACCAAAATCTATAACCAGCACAGTCGACAGGACATGGTTACACATTTGTTCGTATCCGAATTCCCTGCTGTATTTAACAACAAGAGTTTGTTGTGTTATTTATGTAATTGCATTATTATTAACAGCGGAAAGCATTTATGTTGAAAGTTTGTCTGTCCGTCTATAGTCACGATAACTCTTTTAAGTGTTGACGGATTGCACACATAATTGGCATGTATATATACCGTGGGTCAAGGGAATATTCCCTTAATCTGGAATGCAACTTAGCGAAAAACTACAGCATACTTTAACAGAGATTTTGCCTTCAACTTGCCAAGGTCTCCCTGATCTTCATAACTTCCACCATAATTGACTATTCGGTCTGAATTTTAGCACAATATATTCTATTGAAGGTGACTGCCAACCAAGTTTGAGCGAAATTGTCAAATTCCTTTGTGAAATGCTTTAAATTAAATGGTCACTTAGATGCGAGTCTGCAAACCACAGCGTATTATTTTCGTATTTGACGACGTCACAAGATGAATGAACCAACCTTTCACCGTTGCGTTTCCCCCAAACAAGCGTTATGAATGAACTATCAAATTTTGACTTGCCTTTTAAATTTAATTGATGCCTTCAGGATTGAACTTTCTTGTCGAAAACTGCTTGAATAAAAATCAGTTATATTTCACTTTGATATTTGACACTCTTCTGGGGCAGACGAACTTACCATTCGTCACAAAAATGAAACATCGCTGAAAATGATAATGATAAAGTAATCGAATATATACTTGAATATATTTTACGCAGCATGACCTTGACGGTACTTCATTGCAAACACTTTTTACAAATATTGCCGCTCGCATTAACACTTCAAACATTGTATGAGGAGGTCAGCGATAACCGGAAATCAGTACAATTTGAAACCTAGATGAATGGGATTTAGGTTGGTGACATATGGGCTTTAAATATTTTTGAAAAAATACCATAATGAAATTTTTTTCAATAATAATTTGTGGTCTAGCTGTGTACACATTACAATTTTAAATTGCAAAATTTTACTCCAGCAACGCTAAATTTTCACACACTCTTGTGTGGGACTTTTAAGTTATATTTGTCATTCATTGCTTTATATAGATTTACGTTGTGATTATTTTTGTTGTTTAGCTAACTTATTAGCATCTAGTATATTTACACGTACGCGTATGCAAACTTTTAATATTTGACTTGTCAATTTTGTTTAATTGCCAGCTGTCGGGGCTGTTATTGTGCGCCGTGTTTGCAACATAATAAGACGATATTCCATATTGTAACGATAAAATACCAAAGAAATGGAAAATGAGCTGCAAGCCCCGTCTCCAAACAGGCAATAATGAAGATTGAATGGGTGTAAGAGGGTTTACTTACTGCGTAGATCTTAAAAAGCTATTACATACGCCTCTTGCTATGTATTATAACGCCGACGCCATCCTCCCACTAAATTTTAGCTTCAATTCTAGTTTACGTAGACGCTGCGATAAACTCATATATGTTTTAAGTAGCAATTTGGCTTTGAGTTTTAATTGTGATTTATCACAATACAGAAACCAAAAACTGCGTTGAAGTTCTGTGTTTTTCTCGATTGAACGATGCATGCCAGTTACATCTAAACTTGGCTTTTACGTATTTATTTAGGACTTAGGACCAACTAGTACGGTGCGATAAAAAATACTCAGTTTCGGCCGTTCGTGGTGTTTCTAACACTCGTTGGTAAACAAATTTGATAATTTTATTTATGCCAATCTATTGATATAACGAACGAATAATAAATTGATTCGGAGTGTTCGTAGATGAGTTTATCAGGTCAATCCCTAATGAAGTAAAAAATAGTCAAATCAGTACAGAAAGAAATAAATCCTGCGAAGTTTGATGCACATTTCCCCACCGACAAAATTTTATCGTTAGCACACTTGACTTGACACCCATGCGAACTATCAACTAAATGGTACGACTATGTATGCGTGTGTCTTCTGTAGGCCTAATTTTTAGAAAGGGTGTTCCAGAAAATATATTTTTAAAATGATCTTCAGTTTGATTTTACCATTGTTGACGTAACGTAAAGGATTTTCTGTTTTCTTCGTAAAAAGGTTTCTTTTGAAACGACTCAAACATGTTTTCTATGTATTTCCATGTTATTTTAGGATTAGGCTAGGGTTTGCTAAGCCAAGCTTACACAATGTAACCCTTTTTGATATTATAACCTGTGCTTTTTTAGTTTTAACAGGTGTTCTCTTGGGGACAAATAAATATACTGTTCTGCCGAATGGTCAATTAAACCTGGATGATTGTAATGCCGTAACACTGTTATTATAGTAATGTTATAACATCAATGTTACGCCTGCAGTTACTTTTAAGTGTAATAGTAAATGTAACGTTGCGACGTTTCATTGTTTTACTTGAATAATCTCAATATTAATATCTTTGATTTACTGTTGATTTTTTATTTTGTTACTTCGATCAAACATCTAAACAACATTTAATCAAAGTTCAAGTTACAAGTAAATAATCCAGTAGTATTATGTGCTCGATAGATACACTGATAAGCTCTTTAAATTGAGAATTGCAGACTGCAGTAAAAATTGCAATTGCAACTGGTCTGTCTTATCTTGCAAGTGACAGAAATTGCTTTCGTATCTCTATTATACCCGGATCGATAAAAAGCATTCCATATTCTAATGATTCTAATGATTGACGACTGCGGCTGCATATTGAAACGTTCAAATTCTGTAATTATGCAGTTTGTGCATCCGTAGCTTTTAGCTAGGCCCAACTAATTTAAAAGTCCGATGACGATGAAACATCAAGATTACGATGATAGCAATTGCATCATCACTATTGGTATCCCTACCTATCTGCTATCTACTTACTACTTACACTAACATAACGTTAGCATTGGCCTCTTGTCTTGTCACTGCCACTGCACTGCATTTTCCACTTTTGGAGCAGCTGTTGTGAGAATTCTGCAATTTTACACACAGTATAATATATCGCTTATTTATCATCCATCACTCACACTTCCCTTGTAGACAGAAACATTCGCCCACACAATCGCCGAATTCAACCAAACACAGAAACACAAATTATATATTACACTTACTTTTTCACTACTTGTTTAACTGTAATTATTTGCATTCACTTTTGACTTATTGTCAAACCTGCAATTTGCTTGTTTAGTACAATAGCAAATTGCAACTGTGCTTATAAGACTTCAGAATTCTGCCAATTAAACTAAAGGATTTTCGCCGCAATATATTTTTAGCGAATCACAAGGTATTATTATGTAGGCAGGTCAATAGTACTTCCACTTTTAAACAACTACCTACATTGCGAAATCAGCGTTGATTTTGGGATGTAACGTTCTTCACAAAATCTTGGCATGGAAAGTTCGTTTTGTACGAAGTGACAATCAAATCTCGTGGTGCCATTTCCATTAACTAAGATCAAGGATAATCAAGTTCTAGCTAAGGTATGAAATACGGATGTCTTTTATTATCGCCGATAGCGGGACACGAGTTAATAAATGTTGCGTATGATATGAAAACAAAGATGACTTTTTAAAATGCATGCTGTTTAAATTTTTCTTAGCTAGTGCAGTGCCAGTGCTTATGAATGGTCAAATTTGATTAAATTTTATTGTAGTTAAGCTTTGTCTGGTTTATATTTTTCACCTCTTTCAGGAAAGTATTCATCTTTCGTTAGTCAGTACTTTTTAAATCAAGCATTTAACTTTAAAACCTGTCACCTGTTCTGAGAATTTGAGACTTTTGAAATAATATAAATGATGATATCATAATGAACAATAGTAATAGTAACAGAGTATGAAAGTTAGAAAGTATGACATCTGTCAGTGCAACATCAAAAAACGAGAACTCTTTTTGTTATACTTTCGAATTCTGGATAACCTACAAAGGTTTAATTATACTGATCAATTAGTATTGATTGGTGGGATATGTGTGCTCTGTTCTGTGAGTTTGTGCATAAGTTGAACAGATGATTTGATGTAATTTAGTCATGTATGCATGACTTTTTGTTTTCCTGTTCAGAACCTAGTGTAGGTACATATAACGAATTAAAATTGCAAACTAAACACTGACTGAAACAACTGCAAACTTTGAAACTTAGATTTAAAATATACTACAATGATGCAGCATGTTCGTTACGTTTAATTTCTCCAGCCTCTACAGTGCCTAATGCTAATTTTATTTTTGTTTCCAACGTCTAGCTTTTCAGCGTGCCCAGTACAAATTATGTTGCGAGCTAAGAAGTGACTTACAAATTGATTACAACAGCCATTTTTTAAGAAAGCACAATGTTCAACATTAAGCAATTCGTCAACAGAATTACGGATAATGTAAGAATCAATAATTATGGACACGTAGCCGTCTCAGATAGATTAAATTTATGGTATTTATTGAGAGTGGTTGTGTTGAAGTGAAGTATACCTACCTACACGCGCTTCAGCCTCTACGTTGATTTTAATTTTTTGGGGTGCCTGGTAGTTTACTTCAAGCAAGAGAAAAGGTCAGAACGTATTATACTGATAAGTTCTTGTTATAATTTTCCAGAGAAATGAAAGAGATGGGTCTGGCGAAACTTCCGCTGCCTTCGTTGACAACGAAGAGCAGCACTCCGCTGAGGGTTTTTTATGTCCGCCATGTATGAAAGCGTTTCCATCACCCGAAGCCCTTGAAGAGCATTATAAAAGGACTCACGAAAACGATGTAACATCTGATTCGAACTCAAATTCTAACGGAGATTCGCCACTATTACGACAGGAAATTCAATTGTTACAGGATTCTTTGGCGGTAACAATAATTTACCGTTTTAATATTTGTATTTCATTATAAAATTACCAATCAACTAATAGAACCGTATGTATGTTTAATGTTGAATATGTAACTGCAGATGGAAAAGGCAAATTCAGAAGAATTGAAAAGTGAAATTTTGAAAATGCAAGCAGATTTAAACGCCAAAGATTTTGATGCCACATCTCTTCGATCCCAGGAAAAAGAACTCGAAGATTCTAAAATCTTTTGTAAGTTTTTTACAATACGTCTATAAAATTAGAACTATCTAGTAGATATGTTCGATATACAGTCACTTTTAATTTGTTTCGTTGTCAAATAAATTCATTCTAGTGACTTCCGAAGTGACATTATTACGACAGCAACTAGCAGATAGCTTGGCACAAATTGTGACGTTAAGAAAAGAAAATGAAACAGCCACCGGTAAAGCCAAATCATCCTCCGATGAGAAAGAAGAGTTGAAGAAGGAAGTTACTAGTTTGTTAGCCCAACTTTCCCACAGGTTGGTTATTAAATAATAATGAGTAACTTCATAGCTTATGTCTTGAGTGTTAGCGTAACCCCCTCGAAATGAAAAACTGGTCTAATCGTGTTCTTCGACAAAAATCCGGAGTGTGGTTCCTCAATGAAAATAAGCTATAGTTTCGTCGTACGGTTTGTTGGAGTTAGTTCAACTAACACCGCTTAGTGCTTTTAGTAAATAACGAGAGAGCTCATTGGAAACAGGATTTCGATTATTTTTATTGACCAACTCAATTCAAATTTTGCACGAACATTCCACGAAAGTATTATTTTTCACCGTTTTTGAAAATGTTTATTTTTCCTGACGTATCTTGTAAATCGTAAATTGGCATGTTCCCTCATTGCGTGTATTTGAAAGTTAAATTCACTTATATCGTATTCCAATTTACAAACAAAGCTGAATTTTTCACGTGCAATTTACAAAAGAGACTTTTTGAGCTGATGTCATGCGTTATTGAAGAAAATACAAAGGCAACAAAAACTGATATGGCCAATTACAATTCATTCAAACTTGAAAAATCAATGTTTTTAAACTCGCTGTAAACAAGACTTCCAGTAGAATATGTATATATATGTATATATAAGAGTATGAGCTGATTCTGAAAAAAATGCACGAAATTCTTGTTTCATTGAGCTCTCTATTCCAATAATGACAACGGCATTTATTTGACTTAGATAAAATAACCCCCAACTAAACCGTCCGACGAAAATGTATCTTGTTTTGATCGAGGAACCCCATTATGAGATCAGTTTTTAATTTTAAGAGGGTAAGGACAACACAAAAGCTCTGAAGTTATTCGTCAATTGTTGGCACATCATCTGCGCCACCTGCTATTCTACCTTTCTCTAACTTCTTGAAATTGGATCATCTGTATGCCTTCAATTAATTTTTTGTGTCTAGAAACAGTGTTGATGATTCAGAACTACTTAGGCAAGAATTGGTTAGTATTCAAAAAGTAATGGACCAATTGGCATTGGAAAAGGAGAAAGAAATCGAAACACTCAACAATAAACTGAATGAAATGCAGCCAAATAGTAATAACGATAAATTACAAGAGCAGTTAAATCAAACTTTAAGTGAACTACAGGTGCTCAAAACTAACTATGAAGAGAATAAGCAACAAAATAGTGAGATTTTGAAAAAGTATTCTGATGAAATATCTCAAAAAGATACTAAGATATCCAACCTTAAGGATGACGTAAATACAGTAAGCTTCAGTTTTACATCATTTTTATTAATTTACATGAAGTGAAATTCGGCCATTATAATGCAAATATTGTCTGTAAAAATAAATAATCAGGAAAACAAGAAAGCTGAGGTGCTGAACACGCAGTGTCAACAATTGACTGAAGAATGTCAACGACTACGCGATCAACTCGCCGATGTTTGTAGTAAAATTGAAACAGGGGAGGGTGCCAAAGCCGCATTAAAAGGCCTTCAAGACGAAAACACAATTATGAAAAACAACCTTGAAGAAGCCCAAGTTCAAAATAGAGAGCTTAGCAGGCGGAATCATGATTTGGGCGCACAGTTAGGAAAGTCTATAGCCGAAAATAAGGTGGTACAAGCGGAGCTTGATAACACAAAAAAAGAGTACAATCTCCTTCAAACTAAAATGGATGAAACTTTAATAACCAAGGTAACGTCCTTGAAATCAATAACAATACCTCTTTGTTCTAAAGTATTTGTCAATAGCTAGTTTGGTTGAATCCTGCATTAAAACAATAATTATGCATTACAGAAAACTGAACTGGAGGAGTTATTCACGAAAAACCAAAGATATGAAATTCAAGTACAACGAAATGGTAAGTTTAAAAGTTATTGCATTTATTTTCAGTCGAAAGTAGTGACTGTATGCTAGTTGTTTTAAGTTTTAGCGTTTAAGTTTAGTTTAAGGCAGCAACTAGGTGCTTTTGGGTAAAACTGTCTCCCAAAATCACAGAATTAGCTTATTAGCATTCAAATTTTTTCACCAGTATCACTTATTTCTACATAAGTCTCATGGGTTCGTTGTAGTGTATGTTCATATGACCGTACGATTATTGCACTTATTTAGTGGCGTATAAAACAAAATACTTTAGATTTTTATTTAGCGAGTAGTAAAATTCAATAAATCAATGTTCATGAGTTAACTTATAAACTATTTTACTCACGTACTGTCAAATGTAAAAACCGTTGTAATTCTTTTCTTTAATTCGTTACAACATAGAGTCTGAACTGAAGAATTTGAACGGTGAAAAACTCCGACTGGAGAAAGAAATGTCTACGAAAGGAGCACTGTGCGACAAGCTGAAGACTCAAGTGGTATGCGACCTATGTTTTTTTCCTTTTTAATGCAACAAAATAGTTTTTGGCCTTTCTTCTAAAATTAACCCATTTATTATATTAAATATTGTAGGAAGAGTCAAAGAAAGTCGTGTCAGATCAAGCAGCTAAAATCGTTCAACTGGAGGAAACTATAACAAATAATGCGTCTTCTCTTGCAACAGTCCAAAAGAATCTTGATTTAACTAAAGCAGAATATCAATCTGCACAAGCCAAGTTAATTGCAGTAGAGACAGATCTTTCTAACAAAACGAATGAGTTACAGCAAGCAGTGGAAAACTACGAAAGTCAGCTTACAAGTACGGAACTACAGCTATCGGAAAAAACTGCTCGATTGGAGGAAATGAATAATGAAAACCTTACATTAAATAAATCTATGACAGAGCAGACGGTACGGAACTTTAATAACTATTACATTATTCATAAAAATCAACAAACACTTACCTTTTATATGATTCAATTATACAGTCTGCCTTGAAAACTCAGTTGGAAGCCCTTAAAAGTGAGCTAGATGAGAAAGATTCTGATCTGGATAAAAAGATTATCGCTATAAAAGAATTGAGTGAAGAATGCAATTTAAAAGCAAAAAACTTTCAGTTATTGCAATCGAAAGTTGATGAGCTGATTGAACAAAAATTGCGTAAGTTTGCACCTTTACACCTTTCTTGCTTCTTTTATTTGAACACATGTATGTATATTTTTATTTTATTTTGAAATGATACACCAGAACTGGAACAAACATGTGAATCCAATGAACAAGAAAAGTCCCAACTTTTGGAAAAACTGATTTCTTATGAATCAGAAACGAAGGGTTTGAATACAACGATTGAAGAGCTATCACGTAAACGTGACGATGCCATGGCAGCCTTGCAAGAACTTGGAAGGGAGAATCAAAGCCTTCAAATAGAAATAGCTAAAATCCAAGGTCGAAAATGGGCCGATGATTCCAATGTTTCCAATTGCTCCAGTTGCAGCAAAGAGTTCACACTAACATTTCGAAAGCACCATTGCCGACATTGTGGTCAGATATTTTGTAATGATTGCTCTTCTAAGTCAGCATCCGTTCCTAGTAGCAAAAAGCCCGTGAGAGTGTGTGAAAATTGCTATGTTAAGCTCACGACGCAGTAATGCCTAAAGCATATCCATTTTGATCACTAAATTTAGTCTAGTTATGTATATTGTCCATTTTTATGTGAAAGCAATCAATGTATTCACTTCGTGGCACGAAAATAATTTGTGTATTTTAATGAATAGTGTAATCTTTACTTGAAAGTACTAGTTGTTAGCATAAGCTTTATTTTATTTCTGTAAAAGATCCCACTGTTGACCGTTTTGTTTCATGATACAATCTCATGTATGTCAGAAATTATTTTTAATGTAATTTATAATTACAATGCTTTTTATTGACAAATAAAAATTAATGCAAATTTTATTGATGATCTTTATTTAAATATTCAACCCGTACGCTGTGGTCCACGTCCAGCGCAGTGGCCTGTTTCCTTATAACGTATTGAAGAATCATACATGTAAACTGATCTTATGTAACACATCATGAAACTGAGCTAACATTGAGCTACAAAAATATGAAGTTTGATGGGGCGGCTTCCAGATATCTAGTATTTGGAAGGGTATTGTATGTGTAATTTCAACTACGTGTCCCAGACATAACTGATAAATAGTAGTTAGTATACTGTTCTGAATTAAAAGGTTCTGGGTTATTTCTATTTACATAGTGTCCAAACTCTTGTCAAGTACATCATACATTTTTCACTGTGCAAACAACGAATTATAATTGATTAGTGCTTTAGATATCTTTGTTTTTATAGATTTTGTCTTTGGAGACAATTGGAATTGCTGATTTCCGGCATCATCATGATTATACATGCATGTCATTTTCATTATATGCGTTTTATTGCACACGGTCTGCTCTTTAATTACCTGCATAGCTGTTCCTTAAATTGTACTTACAATTCCTGACAGGCTAGGCTACCTGACATATTAATTATGTAGAGAGTGATTTAAACTGATCCTTTTTGAGTGAATCTTCGAATGCTGAGCTTGGGGAAGTGGTTTCTTCAACAGAACCTTTTTTGTGCAGAAATAATAGATGACTGTTTTCCTTTTTTGTGCATCTGAAGTTGCTAGCTTTCCTTTACATCGACCTGTCTTATAAAATTTTAATAACAGGAACATATTCGACATTCTCCGAAAAGTAAAGTGATTGCCATAATAGAACATATATAGCCAGAAATACGAAGAATAAAATGCCGAAAATAGGTTTTCGGTTATCTCGTCTTCAGTAATTTAATATGGACGCCAATTTGCTCCAGTGCATCTACTTATTGTAAACAAGGGTTTAGTTACGACCGGAGGCCTGATACACAGAGAGTGAGGATTTCGGCAACGTTGCACCTCTTTCCCTTCTACGCTCCCCCAATAAACCTTTGTGGCATCAGCCTTCACTAAGTCAACTTCTTGGAGAATAAGAGTGCAAAACGTATCCAAATTAAAGTATAAGCTAAAATTTGAGAGCATATAGATACTGGGTAGATAAGCAAATTTTGCCAAGTTTGGCCAAAGTTTGTTGATAACTTTGGTATTGGCCAGTCTGTGTGTAGTGCAGGTCACGTCAAAGTTCAAATTCATCTTCAAAGCTAAGATAATTTCAAGACTTCAAGCATGCTCATTCCCATTTAAATTTAAAAGCCAAAACTCCACAGCACGCAATTTTAAAACTTAACATACTATTACACAAACTTTCTCTAATTACTGAGAAATGCCTGATGCTACAAAACAGCAGGGTTACGACCTAGAAGATAAGTAAATACAATGACACAGGGCCAGTGTATAGGTAATGATGATAAAAAGTCTATTTATGAGATAGGATTGCTTACCAGTGAAGCCCGCTTACAGGATTGATCTAATAATTAGCACACTGACCTTTTGAAATACGTACTTTAAAATGGTGCCAACTACTAATTACCCGGACTAACCCTTCCCCCGGGGGACGTCCCCAGAACGTCTTTAATAATAACGTCTTTGTCAAAGCTATCCCCCAAAATATTTTTCCTTTATCAGAAAGAGCAAATTTTTTTTTTAAAAAAAGTTAGAGTTTAAAAAATTTGAGGGGTAGTTTTGCCAAGCGAGATAATTAAATTTTAAAACTAACCAATCAGGACTTCGAAAAGTTGGTTGGGGGTGTGGCCTTAGCAATTCCAACTACAAACAAATATCTATATCATTAAAACCAAAAACCGATGTTGTTAAAACAAAAATCAAATATAAGCTTAATTTAAAATCTTTAAATGATAAAGTTCATGCTGAACAACGAAATGAAAATAAAAATTAGAGCTTATCAATGTTCACTGATAGGCCCATTGATAAGCTTAAAATATTCTAAAATTACAAGAACTAAAAATAATATAGAACTAACTAATTTATAAATTACATTACAAAGCAGCAACATTTATAATTTAGGTAATAATTTACTACTTATTAAATTTTTAGCTCATCAAAATACATTGATAAGTCCATTGATAAGCTTAAAATATTCTTAAATTACAAAAATTGAAGAATAATACACTTTAAAAAGTAGCAACTTTAAAAATTTAGATAATAAGTGACTACTTATTAAATTTTTAGCTTATCAAAGCACATTGATAAGCCAGAAATTTTTGAAATTTTAGCAATGCAGCAATTAAATTGATATACAATAATGTTATTATTACACAACAGGTAAAATTTAAAAAAAAATAATAAATTTTAAGCTTATCAGTGTACAGTGATAAGCCATTGATCACCTTAAAGTTTTTGATTTTTTAAAAATAAAGCAAAGTGCTCCGATAAGCCCACTGATAAGCTTAAATATTCAAAAAAGCCAAATTTAAATTGTCTCATGCTGAACAAATCATTTAATAATTTTATTGAAGGCGTAATATGCGTTTGTGATGTGCCGTTGCTCATCACTAACTACATGAGTACGGCCGAGCTGGTCCACCAGACTCAGCAGTATAGCACAAAATGGTGCAACGTTACTTGATTTTTAGAGAAAAAGCTAGACTGCACCTCGTTATCCGTGACAGTTGTAAAGTTTTGTGCGAAGTCGGGAATTATTAGAGCACTGGAATATCGTTCGCTAGCGACGACTTAATGTTTTGGAACATATTATTCTGCGTTTTTAATATAACAGAATGTATAAGGAGGGCTTCTAAATTAAAGTAAAGTCTTTGTAAAGTCACATTTCGTCAATGCTTTAGAGCACTGAAATTTGTAAAGGGACGTTTCTTATTGCTGGAATCTTTCTTTCCGACCTATCTATATTTTTTAATAAAAGCTTAATTTATTCTTCGACTTTTATCCCAATGTTTTTACATCATTCACAATTTCGAAACTTACATTCTTTGTTACAATAATTACAAACGAACTTGTGAACTATATTCTTATAATCATATACCCCAATTGCTTTAAACATTAGTCGAACATCTTCGTGTGTTCTGCAAAGGCAGACGTTTAAAGATGGGTATTTATCAACTAGGATTACACATTCCGGTCGTAGTGACTTAAATTTGGCTTCCATATAATCTTAATTGGCTAAATGCAGATAAGAATGCATTTTTGTCCGTTTTTTGCCATTATTACCTACAGCTTTGACGGTAAGTCTCTGATGGACGAACTAATGGATGAGCAACTCCCGTTAGAATTCTTTAACCTTATCACAGGTTTAGGGTTTTATTTTGTTGCCTCGGTTTTTAGAAGAAGTTAATAAACATCTTCGGATGGATACTTACTTTCTACTTCTAGAAATTGGGCATAACCCGTATACTGAGTCAGTGATGTGGAACACGGGAAATAGCCCCCAGGTTTATTTCTTAACCCTTCGTGGGTCGCAAGTTGACAGTTATTTATAACTGCAGGGGTTAACTTAATTTATCCCCCTATCCCGTTGTCGACGTACAATAATGTTTGCATTGTTATTATTATTATTA
>JAHZNE010006030.1:0-12552 GCA_027744055.1 Callyntrura sp. NNG-2020
AATATGATATAGTAGGTAGGATTTAGGTAGTGGGTTAGGTACTACAACTGTTTTTCAAGTGATTTTAAGCAATTATAGTTTTGGGGGAAAAAACTTGGAAAAAAACTTTAAAAAAATCAGTGCCCCCCCTTTGGTCGAATCCAACCAAATGTTTTTAAAACAGCTGCAGCACATAATAAAAATATATCGACGTGAACGAAGAATGTAATGTAGCATGTACCTAACGATTCGTAACTGTAGCACTCCGTCCGTCATTTTACTTGCTGTTGAAGTCCTCATGTATTTAACATTCGTATTGAAACGTTAGCTCTGTACATTTAACAAGTTTATCTCCTAGTGATTGTGGACACTAAATGTGAATAGTCCCTGTTGGTAAATATTTTTACAAAAATGCCTATAAAAGTGAAAGATCACGATAAGTGCAAAGAATGGGAACGAAGAAGACGGGATCGATTGAATGATGCATTTAAAAATTTAGCTCAACTGCTCCCGCACTATGATCCAGCCCTGATTCCTGCGAAAATTGATATTTTAGAAAAGTCTACAGAGTTTGTGAAGGAGTTACGGTTATCCAACTCAAGATTGTTAAGCCACCAAGCTGAAGCTGATGAGAAATGTAATGATTGCTAGTCATGACCCCATTTCATAAAATTACAAGTCCGACAAGTTGACAAACTTGTCAAAAATTCGTCCATTTAAGTGTATGGGTAACCAACAGTGACTAACTGAAAAATTTGTCAAATTGTCAGGCTGTCATTTTTATAAAATTGGATCCATGTGTCATGTGTAATTAATTACAGGCATGTACAATGCTATCGGTTGCAAATCATAGCCTGACTTACCTGACACGCTGGTTTGGGAGCAGACGTTCAAAGAAACATAAATTTTTATAAAAAAAATTCTTTACGTTGATGGTAATTAAAATCGATTGTTGTTACGATTACGTAACGAATGTTCGAGTAGGCATTTCATAAATGCTTCTATGACCACCTGGTCCCAAATCAGTGCGACAGGAAGAGTTGTGCAAGTCTGTACTTGTAAATTCGTACTTGCCATATTATAGACAATTGCTAAACTTCAATTTTGTATTGGTTCTGTATTAATTTGACAGGTAAATTAATCAAAGAGTTGCAAGATGAAGTAAATAAATTAATTCTTCGTGTGAAGCAACTCACCATTCTATTAAAAAAAGCCAACATCACTATTCCCACTGGACCAGAAATTAAGACCATTGGCGTTAGGCGTTTTAAGTGGTCTGGAAGAGTAACACCAGAAGTCGTAAAAAATCGTATCATGATAAAAAATAAAGATTCTCCTGGGCCTGGTGTAGGTGTTGGCTTGTTATTAGTATCACAAAAACAAGGTGAACCAAAAGGAGCGGACACATCGTCATCTACAAACGAAGTGACCTTGTGCGTCAGCAGCAGCAGCCTCAAAGAACCGGAGCAATGCTTAGCCAAAGGGGTCACCACTAACACCACATCAGTCAATACAAGTGTTGCTTCAATTATTGTTCCTCTGAAGGAGATAAATAATACCAATTCGGTTACAGAAGAAATAAATTCCACAGCAATCACTACAACTGGTAGTGCTAGTATTACTTGCAGTAAAACAATCGCTAAATCTCAAACAACGAGGCAGACTTTATCTAATTCAACACCCATTTTATCACCAACAACACCAACCGCATGCATTCAAAAATCAACTACATCATTGGTTGACCTTGGTGAGCAAATTTTAGTACCTGTTAACCCAATGAACTTTCAAACATTTGTAATTACCTCTTCCGGTACTCGTACACCAAACAATTCCAAGACAGCTGCCCGCCCATTAACAGTGCAGTCTCAACAAAATCCTCAGTTATTAACATCAGGAGCAAATATCCTACCTGTATCGATTCTACCAAGGACCCAAAATAATCCGTTATTTAAAAAAGTTCCAATTAAACCCTTACTCAAGCCAATACCCAAAGTGATTAAGAGAAGACGAAGAAGAAAGAAAAATGAACAAGTTCCTGAAAGTACAAATGTTGCAACGGTGAATAAAATGAAATCAAAAGTGACTAAACAAGACAAGGGGTTTGATCAGATAATACCAATTATTCCAGACAATAGTTCCGTTTCCAGTGAAACAACTCCCCAAAGGGAAACAACAGAAATTCCGAAAAAACAGCCATACAACGGAGAGGCGTTTTCGCATTCAAGATGTGAAGGAAATGTTCAACGGAATGACAAAATAATTGGACAACCCGAACGTAAACAAAGCGAAGAGGCTGTTGAATCAAAAAACACTTGCATTGCAGTGAAAGTACCGCAGTCCGACAGTGTAAGTGTTGCTGAAAAAACTACAGCACAAAAAAATGTTGAAGATGACAAGGAACTTCCGTTAAATACCGTACCTGTACTGAGGATTATTGAAGCATGCTCATTGGATAAAATTTCCATGAAGATGCTGTCGACAAATGATGTGAGGAGTGGAGCAGAAGAAGCAGTAACGTCTAACTCGACGAGTTTAGTAAATTTTGCTACTCTCACTACAAAAATAGCGAACATTGAACAAATTGTCAATGTCGAGGGTGAGAGAACACTAGAGGAACAAAGATTAGGAGGGCAGGAACACGTAGTTATAGATAATGCTATTACAGACAAAGTCATTTTATCTTCGTCGTCGGATCTATGCCCAGAAGACAATGTATTGCAACGTGTCTTGAACGCATGCGTGGACAAAGCAGAACCCGATAAAATAGACACAATTAAAGAACTTGGTGATATCAAGGATAAAGGGATGGACACGAACACGTGTTTAAGCATTCATATGTGTTCACAAGCCATCGGTACGACAAAAATGGTGCCGACAGCGAGTACTGAAGACGCTATTGCCATTGAGTCGTGTCAAATCAAATTAACAGTGGAGGCCGAGAAAGAAAAAAATTCAGATGCTCACATAAGTACAAATGATGTTGTCGCAGCAACTGATAAAGCTATTGCTACGAGTTTGCTGAACCAGACACTCCATCACAACAACCAACCTAGAGTCGTCGAAAAAGCAACTCATCCACTGGACGAGGATGAATCAGACATGCATCCTCTCATCCTTTTACAACATTTACCAGTAGAAACGACGAATTTAGGTATGACACCCACTGAGCCGACACCTGATTTAACCTCTTTGGATGATGAAAGAGATGCAGTTGACAATGACAAAAATAGTAAAAATGTTACAGAAACAGGGGGATTATTAGCAATTGAAAGCAGTAGCAAAGAGAACGAGGCGACCGTTGTTTCTACAACGACGGAAAAAATCAGTGAATGCATTGCAAGAAGTATAGACATAATTGATGCAAATGATAGTGAACTCATGGAATTAGGGGAACATTGGGAAGATGCTGGAGCCTCTCCAAAGTCGATTTCTCCTACGCAAATATTTCTAAATATGTTTCCACTTTTACCAAGAGAAAGTTCGGCTGCTGAACCGCTTCCGCACCTGCAGCAACAGAATTCTTCCTCAAATCTTACTGCAGTAACTTCACTCGCTTCGAAAGGTGCACTCTCCGTCTTACCTACAGGAACCACAAATATTAGTCGGTCGTCTTTTTTTATTGACGCTATGCTTCCCGATGAACATGCGGTTGGTGGAGATCCTTCCAATGGTAATGAAAATGCTGATGTGTCTGGTACCACTTCCAACTCCCCATACTTGCCTCTGACGCCTCCTCAGTCCTCCTCTAACACAATAAATCAACAAATGTCTAGTTCATTGTCCCTTCCTAGCAACTACTACTGGACGCCATCAGTGACATCATCAGTCGTACCTTCTTCTAACATCTTAGAGTACGCTTCCCTAGAGTACAGACCGGGTTCTCATAGCACAGCACTTTTTCAACAGTTGGAGAGCCAGCAACAACGTGTGTGTAATATTGTTGTCGGCGTTGGGTTAAATAGCGCCACAACAACAACGACCACGCCAACAACGAAATCTTTAACCACTCACACAACGTCCGGAGCTACTTCAATCGCAACCGCTAGCAACAAATCCTGTTGCCTAACCGAAACTGTGCGTGGTACAAAGCGTCCAAAATCCATTACTAAGTCCTCGGCGCCGCATGACAATACTGAAAGACTGCCTTTCACGTTTGACACAAGCGTTTCAGCATTCTCGTCAAATAAAGCAATACCAGCCTCCACTGGAACAAAGACTGCTAGTTCAACTGCAGTTGCAGTAACATGGGCACTAACAGTGCCCTCCACATCCCAGACATCTACGTGCCATCAGCATAGTCAACAGCTACAACCCATTGGTATGGTGACGACGACGAAGCAGAACTGCCTGGAATCTAAGACAGTATTTTCGTCGTCAGTAAATCCTCCGTCTGCTAGCCATCCACATTCATGCTCAATATTAGATTCATTGAACACCATGGACGCCGCCTTCTTTAGACCCCTGATGAACGTGCTTGAGGCTCATGATTTCCGTGGTATGGATTACTCTGGA
Organism: Callyntrura sp. NNG-2020; assembly: GCA_027744055.1. NCBI lineage: Eukaryota > Metazoa > Arthropoda > Collembola > Entomobryomorpha > Paronellidae > Callyntrura > Callyntrura sp. NNG-2020. The sequence goes on from JAHZNE010006030.1 coordinate 4,492, forward strand.
GGCAATACCCTTCCACCACCACCGCCTCTACCGCCACTTATACCTGCACCATCAACTAAGACAGTGTATCCGTCGCACTTTAAAAATACTAAATCGTCTCAACTGGGAACTAGTTCAACCAACAGCTTATATTCCGACCATAATTCCACGACAAAATTTCAAGGTACGTATATGCATTCATCAGGCAACATTTTTACCGGCACCCACGTTCAACCTTTGCTGACGACGGAGAATATCTTTCATTCATCTACCAGTGTCGCTAGCATTAAACACCATCATGATATACAGTCGCAACAGCAACATCATATGGCAACGACACCAGTGAACCGTCATCTGTCTGCAGTACCTGCAGTGCAAGCTCTGAAACCTGGAAAGAAGAACATTGCAGAAAGCTGTGATGCCACCAATGAAAAAACTATTAGAGCAGTTGCTAGTCATAAAAAGAATCGATCTGGTAAAAATTCAAGAATTCAATCGTGTGCGATTCCCAGTTGTCATCCTTACGGTGAAAATAGGTATGCCAACGGTAAAATTGATTCGAAACATGAACAACACGCAGCTGTATCCTCTCAGCAGAAGAAGGCATCCACAATTTATTCATCATATACCATTCAGAGCCATCTAACTGATACTACCAAATCCAATAATGGTACTAATTTCACTCGGAGTCTTGACTTTCACCCTTCCTCTTCGGTGCAACTCGAAAGTTCCATAATGCCACCTCAAAAATACGATGCCATTGGAAATTCTGGTATTTATCATGCAGAGACAAGAGCCTCTAAGAACTCTGAATCGAAACCATGTAAGAAACCGAAACATGATAAAGATAAAATGCAAAGTTATAATCATCACGAGTCCACTGCGGCCGCCACTCAAACTGCTGCCAAGCTGTCTAAAACATCTCGAAACGAGCATACATTAGCGATTGCAGCGTTGGCGTCCACTAATCATCCTCATAACAGGGGCGATACCATTGACGCCAACAATATTACCTTTCATGGAGCTGAAAACAAGACCAATGGCAGTAGCGGTAGTATTGGTCAAGCTGCAGCTAATGTAGGCACTACCGAAGGTGCGTCAGCGAAATTACCACTCCTCCACCAACCTTTAGCTCAGAGCAGTAATAGCAGCAGTAGTGATTTTAACTTTTCTCAAGTTTTTCAGATGCATCATCATCATTCAACTTCAGAGTCATTTCAGTTATTTCCAGAGTGTAATACTGGAACAATTAACTGTCGTACTAGTAACGCTGTCAGTAACTCTAATCATCACTCTCATTCACATAATTGCAATCACCAACATGATAACCATAATTCTTATGCGTCTCTTCCACATCAAACTCAAGTTCCGCAGTCAGCTTCATCCTCCAGCAATTTCCACATACAAAGATCCCACCCGTACTACTTTTCTGATATCGCATCTTCATTCGAAAACATTTCAGTAATACCAGTTCATCATACCCAGCCTTCCTCAAATGAAAACAGCAGCAAAATCTTGGACAACAATCACAGTCACACTCAACTCCGTGATAGCAGCGACACAAATAAGTTTGAATTTGGAACTAATGTCTCAGCCCATTGTCATATCCCTCAAATGCTAGCAACACCACAATCAACATCACAAGTTGCAGAGAAACCAGATTTCGTCAATGTTCTTGAACAGCAGCAAAAAGGTTCTGGGCAACAACAAATACAACAATTACACCAACGTTCTTTTGCTCAACGGAATCCAACAGCCATTTTGGGTAGCAGTAACATCCAGACGGTAATGGCTCCAACTCCACAAACCGCAGCAACGACAGTATTGGTGCCAAGACAGCAATCTGTAGGAGGGGCTCCTCGACCACGTACCCATCATTCCACACCATGTCATCAAACTAGTCCCCAACAACGACATCAAAATCGGTGTTACCAATCTCATGTCTCAACGGCTACCACAACATCAGCTCCATCCTCCTCGTCGGCTGTCTCTTCTGGAAAAGTAAAACAACCTGGCCATTCGATTTCTTCCTATGGGTCTAGTTCACAACAACAACAGGCGCATCCTCCTCAAATTGTCCCTGGTAATAAAGTGCAACAACAACATTTGCAATTACACATACCCCAACATCAGCGTTCCCAGCAAACGGTTAGACAGCAACCACAACCCCTGCAAAACCTAAACCGCTCATCATTTGCGAAAACCGCTAAAACTGTGAATTGGATGACTGATACAGGTTACAGATCCACTTCTGCCACCGCTGAGAGTAGTAAGCAGCAACACAGACAAGGAAGCTCAACAGCTTCCACCAGTAACAATCCATTTTCCGTTAGTAAACTAGTTGGACCTTCCTCATCGTCGGTGCCGACTAAAATTCAGCAAACCAGCAACAACGTTGTTGTTGATGTTACCGGCAACATTAGAGTCCAACAGCCCCAGTCATCATCACAGGCAACTTCCCACTCCGCTACCCCTATCAAGAACAAAATTTCCAGAAGTGGTTGCGTAACTACATCCAATGGTAGCCTTGCAGTGTCGGCTCCACTTCCTACCAGAAATCATTCACAGAATCAAAGCAATTACTGTGCGGAGGCCCTTATTCGAAAGAATCCACAATCTTCCGCAGCAGAATGGACACCGCATAACTTTAACCATATTCAATCTACAACAGCTTTAGGGCTTACAGGGACAAGCTATCCATTTGCGCATGTACATAATCATGGAAGTCCTCCAGTACAACCGCACCACCAGCATAATACAGTTAATGCCAATTTTCTAAGTTATTCCACAAACACATCACAATCAACTTCATCATACCTAAATGCGGTTACTGCGACTCCTGGAGGGTCTCACGTTTCTTCTTGCAATAGTTCCCACTTGAATCATTTTGAACACTCTCAGTCACACTACTACACAACAACGAACCATCAACATTCTTACCAGGATACGTCGGGTCAAACTATTCTAGCATCAAACAGTAATTATGATAACGCCTCGCTGTCATCGCAACAGCAGCGTCAACATGGCTTGCAGATTCAGCATGAGGGACAAAGCAGTAGTGGGAGCGACCTGCAAGCTCATTATGATTCAAATCATCATAATCACTCCAGCCACTATCACCAGCATCAACATCAAAGCTCTACAGTAACAAATTTTAATCTTAGTACTATTTTCCCAGAAATAAATGACAACCAGAATGGCAGCAGCACCAGCTTAGGAAGGGGAGGAGGCACTAGCGGTACGGACAGCAAAACAGAAAGTATCGGTGCGTCGTCATCGCCTGGTGATGGTGGGATAAATCCAATATACGGTTATCATCATCAGTCCAACTTTGGAGGAGAATCTGGAAGATAAACTTCGAACGAAAGTAAAGGTCAATCGGTCATATGCTAAGATCTCCCTTTTCATAGTTTCTATAGTTAGAAGGAGGTTTCAAATAAGATGTTCTATGATTTCTTCATATTAAAGAAGAAAATGCCACTTCAGAATACCTAAAACCTCCTTCTAGATAGAAACTATGAAAAGGGAGATCGTAGCATATGACCGAATGTGATTCTAAAAATAATAGTATATACAACATATGATCAAACCAGAGAGTTGAAGTAAGATCTCCTTAGATCAAGTTGTAATTAGTAATTACATTAAATGCAAAGGGCTATATCTTGTAACTTAATCCAGGATTAAAAGTTACATAATTCCACTCAAATTGAGCAGCTTTATTTTCTACACTACGATAGGGATGCCGCGGTTTCGGTTCGGTTTTGATTCAAAGCCGCACACTGAAAACCACGGTTTCGGTGCGGTTTTTATAAAATCTGCTTAAATTTACGTTTGTTGGTAAGAATGCACGGTTACAAATAGATTTGAAGAAGGAATACAACAATTCAGAGAGTACAATATGCAATATCATTATATCTCATTAAGTCATAGGTTATTGCAGTTTCTATTCATTTGAAGATGAAAAGCTCACCCATAAATAGGCCTCTCAGACGTCCTACTTTTGGTAGGACAGGTCCTACTTTTTAGTCTCAAATCAGGACTAAATGTCCTAATTGTCCTACTTTTTGGCAATTTTTTTGAAGCAAGATTTTTTTTACCCAAAAAGCATTAATATACGAGACTATAACTAAAATTTCAGGAAACTCCTTGGAAATCATAACTCATTTTTTTAAGAATTTAATCATACTTGGCACGAAAATGACAAAACGTACTTACAAAACAGTGGGGTTATTACACACGTACTTTGTCCGTTCGTACGTTCATAGCAACATTTATTACTTGCAGTAGGATTTGCAATATTATTTACAATTAGATCTACGAATGCACATAATTTAATTTCAATTATTTAACAAGTCGACTTTGTTGTTAATCGTAATCTTGGTTTCAGTATTTTACGAAACGAAATAGAGCTTGTTTTAAAGAATGTCATTCAAAAAGCGTAAAAAAAAGTTTCCTTAATAAAACCGCAATATATAACCGATTGGGTGTATGCTTGTTTGTATGTTCGTCTGATTAAATGATAACTTTGATCGATAATAATCGATAAGGATGCGGTTTCTACCAATCAATAAGTATGGTAAATATCTCGGTTAAGTTGAAAGATGGGCTTCCGAGTCGTACCCGAGAAGGTAGCGGAAGTGGTAAAACTACAACAGGTGACCAAATTGGCTTAAAATAAGATTGCTATTGAAGTGGGGTTTCGACATTGCACTAAAAATGATAAGGGTTTAATATTAAAGTAAATACCAACGTACGTTGACTAGTAAACTTTGTATATATACGATGTTATGTAAATGCAATTAGGAATAAAAATACAAATTATGTGTAATTTGTGATTAAGCCCTCAAAAAATACAAATTGTAATTTATAATTCTTAATTGAGACAAAAAAGTAACATAATTGACGGTCTCCATCGTTGTCCTCCGTACGACATGTAGAAACCTATAAACATCTTCAATAGGTAATACACATGATAGTGCGTGCAACATTGCCCTGGTGCTGCCTTTATATGTAATGCGTAGACTATAAACTAATATGTCGCTAAAATCAGTAAATATGAAACTATTTATGCTTGAAAAAATGCATAAAATATGCAAGAAAAAAATTCAAAATGTACAACATTTACTAATAAAAATGGTAAAATCAACGATTACAATAGAAATCAACGGTTAACCATCATCTCGTAATGACAAACTACATGTTGTTCAAGATTTTTCATAGTAAAACGTTATCTTCTTGCTGACAACAAAGCTTTTTCCATACTGAAACTTCGTTCCACTTCCACCGAAGTCAATGGACAGTATTTAAAATTTTTGAGTACAGACGGGCTTAAACCTGTGACGGGTACAAATTTCAATTTTTCTTGTATTACACCAGAATTTTTTGTTGGATTGCGGTTGACTTGTAATTTACAATCTGATATAATATTTATAACTTCCATAACAGTCAGGCCCCGAGATTCAATCTTCAGAATTGCATCCGATAAAAATTTATAGTTGTATACTATCTCTGCAATTTGTTCCTTAACGCCGTCTTTTCCCAGTATTTGTTTCGCTCTTTTAATGCATTCAGCAATCATTTTCGTCAAAGGAGCCGATTACGGAAGTTATTCCGTCATAGTGCTCAGAGAGAAAACAAACGGAATTTATCCATGTTCCCCACGGGTCCGGCGGAAGTGGAAGACCGGGCAGGAACTGCTGGTACTTTCAAATACGATATGGGGACTTTTTAAACACTGCTTTAATTGCGGCAACTAATCTGTCTACATCCTTGAAGTGCGAACGAACTTTTTCTGCCACCCTGTGAAGCACATGTGCTAGGCAGGTAATATGCAGAAGAGAAGGATGTTTTTTTAAAAAAAATTTCCGCCTTTGATCATATACGGTGCAGCGTCGGTGAGCAAAATTCCAAACCGACTGTTTTCCAATTTCGACTGCCACAAAAACGTTAAGGCGGTCGAAACTAGCTGGCTCTCTGCAGAATTAATTGCATCTTGTAGCTTTTTTGACATAATTAGGCGTGGTTTTGAAATGGTCCCATCCAGATTTCCAACAATAACATTGGCGACAAAGCGGCCACAACTGTCAGTAGATTCATCGATGGCTATCCAGACGTACTTGTGTTTTAGATCCTCTCGAATACTTTCAGTTACCTAAGAAAAACATTTGATCTTTTAATGGTTTCCATATTTCTGTTTTTCACTTGATTTTAATGATTGAAATTGAATTAAGTTATTACACCGAATGGAAGGAGAACGAGGAACGAAACAAAATTAGCAATAGGAAATTAATTAATTGGCATGGGTTTCAAAATTCCAAACCCATCTTCCATCGCAGTAAACTACAACTCTAGCTCTTGAATTACACCTTGAACAATATCGGAGGCAACAGAGAGAAATTCTATCGGATCTACGTTTGCGAGATATTAGATCTTACTCTAATACGGTAAGCCATTGCCAGGTCAGCTTTCAAATTTTGAACAAACCATTGATGATGTATCCATGACAATATTTTCAGCCGGGTGTGAAAATACACCCTAGATGATATTTTAACTACTCAAATAGATTATCTTAATATAAATAAATAAATGACCTTGTTGTAGTTCTCTTCAACGTTTCCCTGTAACGCCATGCTTGTAGGGACGTGTCTTTGAAAATGTTTTTCCAGGAACGATTTTAAGATTGGATTATCCAGTTTTGTTAATGGAATGCCGGCGGCTAGCATGGCACTACACAGCTCATTGTTAAACACATCCTGAGGTTTGCATTCTTCTAATCCTTTTTGTCGGGGTATGTGCATTCTTTGAGTTGCTGCGATGTGTATTCCAGTAGACATGTAATACTGGGGCTAAGTTGGCTAATTATAGAAACTACAAAAATTTCAACCCAGAATTATTTGGCAGGTCTATTGAAACTGTTAATTGGAATGTACTGAGTGCAGCCAATAGTGTAGATGACGCCATAAAATGATTAACAATATTGTAATGGCTCTTCTCAGTCTATATGCCCCAGAAAAAAAACAAAGCTAGTGAAAACCAAGCACGCACCGTGGTTTAACAGGGACATTAGTAAAATGTGTATAGAAAGGGATACTATGAAAAAAAGCTCAATGATACAATGGATCACGCGTTTAAAAAATACAAGTCATTAAAAAATTAAGTTACTAATTCTATAGTGAAAGCAAAAAAATTATTTTAGATCTAAATTTGAACAGTTTAATGACTCATGGAATGTCATTAATGTAATTAAATGTCAAAGTTTAGGCACAATGAAACTACAATGAAATTCGAGAAAATTATCAATGAAACAGGGAAAATGGTTAAAACTGATAAAGCTATTTGCAAAAATTATACAAAGGAGTTCGTGGTTTTGGATTACATAAGTGACATGAATCACTTAGAGCCGCAAATTCAAGAGTATTCAGAAATGTATATCAATCAGAATCCAGACAACAAAATGGAACCATTTTCAAAATAATGAAGTAACTGCTTATATGTACAGGTAAGATGCCAGGTATTTTCAAAAGAGCTGACTCTCTCCCGGTGTATAAAGGCAGCGGAAGACACAGCTCTACAAGCTCCCATCGTGCAATTTATGGACTTATCTATGAAACAGAAGTGTTTGAGAGGGTTATGTACAATAGATTATTGAATATGGTGAAAGACAGCCTTAACAAAAATTAAAACAGATTTAGGAGTAAGTGATCGTGCGAGACTGCTGCTGCTTTGTTTACTCAATACATTTATGATAATATCAGCGTAATGGCAAAGAAATTGCAGTTTTTGTTGACTTTTCCAAAGCCTTCGATACTTTATCGCATTAATTATTACTCGAACAACCTATGACAAAATTTGATAACAACGTTGAGCTATTTATGTTAAAATTACTACTTTACAGATAGGCAATTCAGTATCAAAAATGGACTCTACAAATCGGCATACTATGCCATAAAAGCTGGGATGCCAGCAGGGTCTTGCTTGGGCCCGTTGCTATTTTCGTTGTTTATTAATTTTATTGGTAAGGCGTTGACCCTTCCTTATCTTCTCCTTCCAGATGATCTTGTGCTTTTATCGAGTTCTACCAAA
>JAHZNE010006031.1:0-12970 GCA_027744055.1 Callyntrura sp. NNG-2020
GGACGGCGCAAAGCATTCCTATATACTCCATCCGGAGGATGGTCGTAAATAAAGCCTCACTCTTTGCTGAAACCTCATAATTAAACACATATAAGGGTCGGTAGGTATGCTAACAATAAAGCTTTATATGCAAATATTAATTCCAACTGGTTACACATTGTCTTTTGATTGAAAACTAGACTTTGAAATTCAAATAAACATCTACATCTTTTAAAAAATGTCTACACATACGATTGATTAATATTCCTTTTATTTGTCTTGGATTGTCGTATGCAGTTTTTACATTAGAATAAATAAATAAATATTTCAAATCAATGAATAAAGTCCATCTGTGAGTAAATAAATAAATAAATAATTTAAGTTAAGCCGTTAATAAAGAGAAACAAACATGGCGTAATAAAGTCCAAGAATACACATTTTGTCCATTGATGAAACAACTAATGAAAGCTTTCTAACTGTCATTTATCAAGGTGTTTGACAAACTAAACAATGATTTCTGATGAGAGAAAAAATCTGGTCAAAGCTGCTACATTACTGTATAATCATGTTGGTAACTTGGCATCGTCCTTATCACATCGTTTTGAGAATATAGTCATTGCATTGTTAGTAAATCGAGAGACAGTAGGCTAGTCAATATTGGTTCGTAAAACATTTCACTTTTTTTATCCGTTTGTCCGATTGGCAAGCCTTTGCTTGCACACCTTCGTTGACTCATTAGGTGGGGTTTCTGTGAGTATCATTATTGGCATCGGTTTAATATCTAGGTAAAGACACAAAAGTAAATATTTTATAATGAAGAATATGAATATAAATATGAAAACAAATAGTTTTCTTTCGTTTTCTTCATCTTACCCCCGTTTTCAACTATGGCAAATTTACAATGGAACCGACAGATACTGTCGTATAGCTTTCTGGTACTGTCGCATACCATCGTACCCGAATTTCTGGGACATTCACAATTTCTAGGTTCAGGTGCCATATACACCAGTTCCTTCATGATCTGTCGTTTCATTCCAATTTTTTCCTTTACAAAAGTGAACAAAAACTTGACTATTTTTGCTTTTTTATTTCATTGGTAAAATTAGAAAATCTCAATTCAATTACCGATTCTGGTATATATGCGGATTCATCCAGGTCCCAATAAATTATCGAGGAATTGAAAATGTAAGAGAGTTCTTCTGGTGTTTTCCGAACATGATTTTCGCGGTTGTCAGCTTTTTTGGGTGCAAGGGCACGATATATGGGAGAAACTGCAACTGTTAGCACAACGAAACAGCTTGCTATCAGAAATAAAATTGAAGCTTTCATTTTCCGCACACTAATGGAGAACTATAAAAGAACTAAAATGGGAAATTAGCCGAAAGGCTCACGTTTGTCTAATAAAAGAACTAGCGGAAACTTGTTACTGTTTCTGTAGCTCAGAGCAAACTCAAACTTCCAACTACAGTGAAGTACGTTTAAATACTTAATTTCTGCGGCATGTATATCTCGGTGTCGTAAATGACAATCTGCTTAATTAACATGCATAACTTCAAGGGATTATGTTTTTACTAAAGTTTCAAAACAAGCTAACAGGTTAGATCATGATCACTGGGAGGAATTACCCATACAGTTATTGCAAAGTCACACTCAAATAAAATCAACAATTCAGGTAAATCATGTAAAACAGTTATAAGGCAGTGGTAACAATCACGTAATTACGTAGACGCAATTCAGCATCACCAATACCGAATACCATCCATTAAGAGAATACGGAATAATAATAATTAACTGTCTCAGCGTGTTTCAACAAACAACCTGCGACAACAATGTACTTACTGTAAAAGTAAACTCAACTGTAATAGGTAAACATGATTTGCATCTCGCATTTTTACACAAATCTTTAATGTACAAACATAAAACGTCAGAAGGAATTTCATGCGAGGCTTGACATGAGTGAATAACGAAGAAATTGTTATTGAGCAGGTAAATAAATAAATTATACATTCTACATACACACATTTTATCATTCGATTTAATAATTCTATCCACGTTTGTCTGTCTGTCCACGAACACTGAGCCGCCCAAATTAAACGGAGTATGATTGATTGATTGAGTAGGATTGATGACTCAATCATATTGTGCAGTAAGAAATCTTCCGTAGAAAACGCAAGTAAAAAATGTCATTTTGTACATTTTTGTCAATTTCATTTTCTTGTGCAATGAGATTAAGATAAGTAAACATATATTTATTGGCGACACCAAATTGCTCTCCAGATGGGAGACACTATTTTCCCTCTAAAATTGCATGCCTCATTCCTTTATAAGATCAACATCACCGTTATCCGTGTAATTTCAGCGGGCCATATGCCACAGTCAAGTTTATCGAGTATGTTACTTATAAACATTGGGGTTGATCCTGAGATCTTTTTATCCACATTGCCATTGTGCAGAGTGTAGAATATTGTCAAGCATACTTATTTCGACATTGACATCCAATGTTGAATGAGGATGCATAAATTATGAATAAATATGATGATGATCATGGATCCGACAAGTGCAATCAGCTACTCTCAAACCCCAACACAAGAGATTAGATTATATTACCTCCATTGTAATTGCTATTATTATTATTAATTAAATGAAAGATAACACGGGATTGTTTGGTGGAAAACATAATTATTATTATTATTATTAATAATACTCATTTACATGTTCGCATTCGCAAAAAAATCCATAACTCTTGCCAGTTGACACTGCTATATGGACCTTAGAAGGCAATCCTTAATTGCAGCAAATGATGCATGGTGTGGTTGTAACCGGAAATGAAAGGTCGTTACACTACTCTACTTTCAATAAAGAGCCATGAAATCTGCTACCGAAGCCAGAGCCACAAACGCACAGGAGTGGAAAATCATGCAGAATACATTACGGTTGTGGGAATAGTGGAAAACAAAAATCTTTTCCTGCTCGGCGAACGCAGTCGAAATTTAACAACGTGGTCAGAGCAATGTGTGAGGAAGGAAATAGACTGAAAGCAATAAAAAGGTCCAAAATGATCATGACCACCTACCTAATGTGTTTTTGCTGGCATGCATGTATCATGTAACATTAAACAGGCATTTACTACTTACAACTGCGACAACGACAACAGACGAACATTGTACGTATTGAATAATTTGCTATCAAAATCGTTTTCCGATTACTTTCGAGGAACATTAGAGAGAGGTGTAGCGTCACATTACAAGAGGAGACATGCTTGAGCAGCGATGATTTATTTCGTACCGTACAGAGAAACTGGGTCATGGCTCGGTTCATTATGCATTCAAAAGCAGGCGACATTATTACATGATATTCAAAAATGAGTAGCATAAACTTTCTTTCTCTTCCTCGCATTAACTTTGTCGTCCATGCCTTTGCGTATATCCTGAGGGAGAAGAAAACGACTGGTTAAAACAAGTTGCCAACTTGACCATTCAAGGCCTAAACTCCTCCATATTTCCTTTCCATTCTTTCAGATAAAGCTTTTCCAGTTCACCAGATCTAATAAAAGTTTCGGGTCTGGCATGCCATGCATTCGTACCAAATTCCAGAAATATTAAAAGAACCCCAGCCAAGGAAGGAGAACCATGAAAAAGTAGAAGTACATTGTACATTTGATATTATTAGATGAATGCATGACTGCACTAAGATATGATGATATTACTATCTTCTTCGTAGTAAAGTCTTTATCCGTCAGATCTAGGCAATTTACAAAAAATTGTATTCTGTTCCGCTCTGGCAGTCTTTGGCTTCAATTTACTCGAGTTTGGTGGACATCTCCTGCTACGTTCTTTAAAAATGTATGCTCACATAAAAGCTTGCTGCTGGATACTTTCGTTGCTCAACATCGACTTGCATATAAATCTTTATGCATAACATCATAACCCTCTCTCTCTCTCTCTCATGCATATACATTGTATGATAAAGCGCCAGTCGTAGTCCGAGTCTAATCTCCTCATTTATATTAGATATATCGCGTCTTTTTTTTTTTTAAAAAAAGAAGAATTATATATCGTATTATAAAAATAAGGTGCTTATTTCAGCAAAGCCTAACCATAACAGGATGCTAATATATTTGCTGCCAAGCAGCTTGGAAAAGTTAGCAGCACACGCTGGAATTGCTGCCTTGCATACATGATGCACATTACTTAACATCAGCCATTACACTGGCTGGCTCCACAAACTCCACCACAACTACAACACGTTCCAGTGAAAAAGTCAGAAAAGAGGATGAGAGTGATTCTTGCCTATTCTCGTACATTAGTAATAAAGTGCAGAAGGAGCCCGACAAGAGAGAAGCTTACTTAGTTTCATACTATAACAAATGTAAAGACTATTTTTCGAAGCTTTCGTCGCTCTGCCTGGATGGATGCAGAGCAATGGGAAAGAGAGCAGGAAAAAGCTCTACGACGAGTTGAGATGTTGAGAACGACATAGGCTTTTTAATACGGCGAATTGATCAGCTTATTTTTGGCCACACGTGTTCTTCATAGATTTGTTGGGAAAGAACATTTGGAGAAGGGGAGGGGGGTTGCTTGTAAGGAAATACGATACGCTTGTGCATGCCACCACAAAGTAGGCTAAAGAAAAGGTGCACACCGTAAGTAAGAAAGTGAGGTCTGAGCCATTTTAGTAGTACGTTGTTGTCTGAGATTCTTGTTTTTATCATGATATTAGTCTAAATACGAGTGTCTTTGAAGTTGTAGTATGGTTGTATGGTATACGAAAAGGATGTATTACATATTACATGCTTGTGTTACATTACGTGCCCTCCGTTCAGTCAGGGAGAAAGACATTCAACATTGACATGGACGGGATGAAAAGAGTAAGACGTCATGTGGAAAGTCAATAACAATAAGTCAAGTCTGCAGTTATAAAAGTGGTGGTGGTCGTTGATGTTATCGGACAGAAATAAATAGCAACAAGAGTTTCAACAGCAAGGATAACTGAGGACGGCAGGTGCACACATCAATATCACAAGTCATCGACAGACGAGATCACACTGCATTCATTTTCACAAAAAGAGAAGAGAAAAAAAAACTTTCTCCGGTTGTCAAGCTGTAAAGGAAAACAGCACATACATGTAATTCACATGTATTTATTTGTAAATAAGGGAAAAGGCAAAGGGGCTTCTTTTTAGCCAGGGGGCTGTTTCGAAGTTCAAGCTGGGGCTTTATTGCAACTGACAAAGATAAAAATTATTGCTTTCAATTCAAGTTTTCACAGCTGCAGAAATACTTGATTGATCTCTCATCTTGTTTTCTCTGTGTGTGTGCAAGAAAGTGCTTTCCTGGTTACGCTTTCCGTTTGCCTACCTAGTTCGGTTCCAGTCTTCTTTGGGGAAGGCAGCAAATGGTGCTTCCAGCTTGATGAAAGCAAGCTTTGGTGCAAGTGAAGGGGGAGAGGCGCATAAAAGCAAATTTTCCTTCTCAAATTTGTTGTATAGTGTATTTTCGTATGATGGATTGTTGAATTGGTTTTATTCTAGAGTAGAAGGTTTGATCCGGGTTGTGTGTTGGCCTTTGTTTGGGTATTTTGAGGATACGTCGGTGACATCTTCCAACATGTCAATTGCAACGCTGACGTAAGTTAGCAAAATCTTGTGCCCCAGCATTGTTTTGATCTAATAAACTTGTGAAAGTTTTCGGTTCGGTGTATTGTAATAAGTCTTCTACATGTCTGATGTTCTAAATTTTCCGCAACTTTAGGCTAAATTGGGACAGCTTAAATGCCGCGAAGACGGGGTGGCGTGTCAAAATAAATGGGCTCATTTATTCCCAACGTGAGGATTTTAAGAGGAGATTTCCAGACAAGATTAAAGAAGAGGACCCGAACGGTCAAACTCTGGTAATGATTAATTTTATAATTAATATAAGTTCTTTGTTGTTACTTTATAAACACATGGTGCATTTGTACATGCATCATTATTATACCAATAATGATTCCATTACCTTACCATTGCTTCAAAGGTGATAAGCGCGGAAGAGGAACCAGCATTTGGTCGGAATAACCCTTATGACCTTCCAATGTACGTTGTTATTCAATACCTCAAAGTTCTCGGAGAAATGAAATACAAGGTTGTGGCTACTCACTCAACAGTGACCCCGGATTACAATCATTCAACAACAGTGTGGACACTGCAGATAATTTGAAACCTAGAAATTAACACAACCGAAAATAAGCCAATGAAGAACTAGCCACTGTTTTTTATTCCATTTAATTTAAATATACATCATTTAGTTACCAAAAAATAATTTAAAAACGTTTACGCATATCATGACATTGATTTACGTATGAGTTCGTTTCAGGCAGAAAAGAGGGATATAAAAGAAAAGGAACAATATGAAACAACAAAGATTTTCCTTTTGTAGTATACTTACATAATACAACTGCAGAGCAGGAATACTGCAACCTTTTGTTAGCGCCAGTAATATGCAAAAAATAAGAATACCTACTACTCCTTCATTGGAATTCAGCAGAAGTCGTTCGTAGCGTCACAAAAGTCGCATAAATATTCGTGAAGGTATGCGGACTTTGTATATAAATAAGAGTATCACATTACATTCCATTCAAATTGCCTTTCTCGCGAGAACACGACAGTATTAAAAACGTAAATTGAATTATATTTTGCTCATAGCAGGTCCATAATAGAAAATTACGCTTCAACGGGCATGCACATGTAACAATAAAAAAATCATTATGACAAATTGCGTGTATGTGAAAAATACGTTCAATGAGTCAAGAACCAGATCAAAATGTGAAATTCTGCACAATATATTTTATGTACTTGCTGCACTGCTCGATTTGCATTGTGCAAAAGTGTTAAAATTGCCTCGTTAAAAGTATTTGGAGAATATAAAACCTCGACAATGTTGTTGAATAGATGATAGGGGTGTAGCTAAAACTTTTGGAGAATACTCATCATGACAATGTATAACCTGTACTTGTTAATCATAGTAAAAACAAGCAACCATTGACAGTAATTATTTACGTTTCGCAGCATGCTACAATCTACACACAAAAATATGTCGATGTTTCGCTGGAAAATGCAAAATAAAGGAAATAGAAGATTTGAGGTACACTTATATGTGTATATGGATGTATTTGTGCATTTATATTTCATGCATTGGCTTTTATATGCACTTCCCTCTATATAACAAATCCTAAAACTATTTTCCACTTTCATCAATTTCAGTCAAGGTAAGTCTAATTTTTAAAACCCGCGGGACAGGAAAGATGCTAGATAAACCGTTCTTTTGGAAATAACGAAGTATGATGATTCTGGTAAGTTTCCCAGACGTCTTTGTCTCTTTCCTCATAATACAAATTCCCTTTCCTTTGATCTTCTAACCTTCAGCCGTCGGGGTGGAGGCGAATTCTGGATTCCTTGGAATTTATATCATTTTAGCTACACAATTCAATGAAAGGAAATTAATAAAATTTTGATACCAACCAATCCTGGTTTGTTTCAGGAATACACGGTATAACTGCAATGCAGACATGACTAAATAAAGAATAGTTGGTAGTTACTGTACATAATATGTGCCTATCTACTATCTACGTCATCACACGTCGTCTGAAAGAACCGGGGGACAAATATTACAGCCAGAGCCAATACAATATAGAGATAGCCCAACAACCTAGGAATGTATAAGTACAACTAGGATTCTCAATTCTCCTCTATCTTTTCATTTTTAATACCACATACTGTATGAACTGTCATATTGACTTTTGAAAACATAAATCTATTCTAATATCTAATCTAATATTGAAATGATTTTGTACGATGAGCTTATTATCGGTATCATAAATTTGTGTTTACATAGGTGAAAAACGTTATTCTTTAAAAGGTTGTCCTTTGCTTCTTGCATTATATATGTGAGATATGTGGAACTCATAAAACTTATAAATTTCTCTTCATAGCTATATCTAAAAATGTATTCATGTGTGGGCCACGCCAGGACTAGTGCTATTGTACATATGTATACAATAATATGTCTTGGACCTGCCTACGTATCCTACCCTACGGTATTTCATTGCTTACCACAATGACTGATTGATACTGATGAAGTGATGACTATGACTAATACAATTTCGAAGACCCATTAACTGCTGTCTTGCTTATGGATCTGATCTAGCCGAATATTGGCCGAATATGATGTTATACTTATTAATACATTACGGTTGTCCGCTTTTAACTGTAACCTTCTTCTAGAAGAATAGGCCTTTGTTCTGCTCTTGCGACGTAACACATGATAATTTACTTGTTTCATAATGCATGGCCATCATAATCTAGTTAGTTGATGACACTGAAGATGATACAAAACATTATCATCGTCGTACAACCAATAGTGACATTGCAGTGATGACTAATCTTTTAATTTGTTTTAAACTTGATTACGTGGTAGAACAATACATATTGCATGCGGTTGTGCAGCTCAAAATGCTCTTACAGTTGCATATAACAGAATTACTCAAACCGAGTTGTCACATATAAGCTTTTAATGGCCATTAAAATCAACTTTCTAAAAACATTTTGTTTTATACGCGTTTGGATTTGGAACAGAATGGAATTCTGTCCTTAGATTTAACAATACAAAACGTTGTTTTATTATCGTGGATGCAGGATTTGATTATTGCATTAACAGCTACAGTCCACATCAGTAATATTTACTGAACATACGATATTACTTCTCATATAATTATTATTCATTGAATTCATTTATGAAACAGCATTTTATATTTCCTTCATCATCTTAAATTCTTTCCTCCAACTCAGACATTTTTGCGTCCAGAAGAAAATTAAGTTTCCTCACTCATTCACACGTTTTGTCTCTAGTAAGCTAATCATTGGTTATATATACTGCAATTATCCTACTAGAAGTGAGAAAATATAAATTAAGGTGTAAGTTGCATTTAAAAAATCAAGTGTAAATTAATGGTCTTTATTCTGTTCTAGGAGATCATCTTCCACACAAAAAAATTCCTCGCAAGCCTTACCAAAAATGAGGGTCATTAATCTTGTGTACGGTTACATTGTTTCTTCACAAAAAATGTGTCTATACGTATCATTTTAATACATCACATCATCTTATTTCATAGTGTTAAATTTTTGGTTCAACCACAAAATGGTTCTATCATCGTGAGGAACGGAGAAGTCAACATTTTTGGGCTAGACGATGCTACATCCGCCTTACTGCAGACTGAATTCGGCGAACTATCGCCTTGCCCCGTAGCATCATCTTCTAAAGTAAGCTCCACGGAACTGCGTTCTTCATACGGGTACGACGCTATACAAATGGAGGAAGCGTTATCGAAAGTTACCTCCTATCTCAATGCCCTTGACCAGCAAGAATTCACGGTCGTTTCTGCTTTCAAAGATGAACTGCCTGTCTCTACAGATTCCAATGGACTTCACAAAATGTACATTTGGACCATGCAAAAATAACTAGTGGAAAGACGTGAGTTGCTTTTAATTCAATCCCTATAAATGCTAAAAATATAGTCTTGTGGGTCCCATTACCCCTTTACATAAAACGTCGTTCGAGAGGTTGACAACAATAAACTACTAATATCCATCATATCAATGCATTCGAATGGCATAAAAAGACAAAATTTTCAAATGCTGATTCTGAATTTTCCCATAACCCCAGCATTAAATCATCATTTTCTGTAATTTGTAACTGTTATAGTTTTATAGTTTTGTAATTATAGTTTTATATACAACAATCAAATAATAATTTACTAACAGCAAAATATATTTACAACATGTTCAATACAGCTACTGCTGACTTTCTTCTAATGTTTTAAGGTTGGTTCTAACAATTTACATTGTTTTCTTACATACATATGCTACTTATCAGATATTCCAATAAAAATATAACTTTTAATAAAAAACGTCCTCGGCTGTATTTGTAGAAACTGAACTGTGAACTTTTTTCGACAGCGTGTCCTCGCCTCGTCATCACGCTACGCTCGTAAAACAGTGCCTAAAACACAACACATACATAACCCTTACCTTTGATAAAGCTCGTTTCCTACCCTCCTTTCCTGTAAAGTTACTGAGAGAACAAAGACTTACAGTAGTAATCCAGTTTGTATACTTTCTAGGCAGCTCACTTTCTCTGTAATCAAAGTATAAGTACAACCGTAGCATGCAATCTATTCCCAGAGCTATTCCAACTTTGTACGTTGTGTGCTTCCAGACAGCTCGCTAATGGAAAAGTATTTCATACTTGGAACTCGGCGAAGAGACACACATACCTACTTAGGTAAACTTGTATTTTTGCGACAACGATCGTAGTCTTACTTACGTTCATGGAGAAAGGTAACGATAACGTGGCACCAATCCAATTATCATGCAGTCAGAACATGCCTATCAAACATCCTTGAGCTCAAATCTGTATTTCCAGTACTCTCTACTAATTGCTCCATCTTTCATTCATACATCATTTTGTATTCTTACTTGTCGACTAAATAGTACGCCTCTTCTGCAAACAATTGCTCATAAATATATCCAATTTAAAGGACAGCTAGCGGAAAAATATATACCTATGCGTGTATATAAACAACCAAAGATGATTTTTACCGTAGCTTTTGTAGATGGCAAACCTTCAAAAACTCTGGAACTACATGTTGGCAAACGTACATATACACCACAAACATGACATAATAATATGGGCAGCATTGCTTTGTCCTAAGCAAGCAATTTCCGTTCCGTTTCTTGAATCACTCGGTCTATATTTAGTTAGCCCGTGGAATAAGCATGCAGCACGAAGAAAGAGCTATCCAACATCCAGCTATCCACTGCCAGAGAAAGGAAAGTATTTTTTTGATCAGTTGGTTTCTCCCGTGTAGTATATACGGTTGTATTAGTTTTTCCTTAGCCTGTGCTCTTGTATTTAGTTTATGTAAGTAAGACTCTGTAAACACTTTATAGTACAAGACAACTCGATAATATGAGAATACGACAACTCCAATTCAAGTTGTAATTTCCGACAGGTATAACTGATACTGACAACAGGTTTGTGTTGGCCGTGTGTAAGATCCTACATTGAGACCATCCTTCGGGGGATGATGAAGATTATATGGAAGCTTACGGTTTCACCAAGAACAAAACATATTTCAGTCAAATTTAACTTCTTGACACCGTTTCTGTTTAGCTTTGGGTAGTCACCTTTATGCATCTGGGAAAAGTTGTTATTATTACTCGAAACCCCATTCACAGTTACAAAAGTACGTAACAAAACGAGGAATTAGCAACTTTAAACTTCGGAGGAACATTGCATTTCCCAAAATGCCTCTTTGCACAGTGGTGTAAGTTTGCATTAAAAATATCACTTTTTGGGTAAAGTCTTTATGCCATTTACTGGTCAAGCGATTAGTCATTTCTGGATTCTGTTGTGCCATAGGTTGAGCTACGAAATTTACGAAGGGAGTCTCGGGGCTTGTGGTCCGTTGCCCCTGCTATCCTGGACAATTCATATTAATGGGCTTAGATCCCGTTTTAGGGCTGGAATACAAAAATTTCATCCGGAATTAAAAGAATCGATGGGAAACTCGTTGTCATACTCTCACGGGCCAAATGGAACCCTGCCAGAAATTATGGTGGTTCTCACTAATTACTTGAATTGGTTGGATGGAGAAGGCTTTAAAGTAATGGGTAGCTCCATGGACAGTTCAACATACCATGGAGGAGTGACAAAGACACAAATATATACGTTGCAAATGCCAGATTTGGCCGTATCCTAAAGCATCACTGAAATAACGTTTATCAAAGAAAGTGTCATTTTTCAAAATCATTTATTTTCAACATTTGGAAGTCTTACAGCAAACAGTGATATAGCAGAAAAGCACTTTTATTATAAAAAAACAACCAGTTGATCTTTCAAAACACGTACATGAATGGATGTAGATTACCCATATACTTTAGGAATTATTAGATCCATATAAATTAGTTGCACTATACCCATGAATAAAAAAATCTATACATACACACGGTCGCGTTTTATTCATCAATACCTGCCAATGATCTACTTGACGTAAGACAACGAACCAAGGAACGAAGACACAATCATTAATCAGGCCGAAATTATCTCTAAAATTGGAAACGACAAACCACCTTATACCATGTCATGTCATACATATACTTTTTTGTCTATGTACACAGTACAGTCAACTCTCATCAGTATGTAGGTTATACATTATATGCTAAGATAAGTTCTAGACATAAACTAAAACTTAGCTTGCTCTTTGTTTCAATCTGTGCCATGATAATTGAAACCAATCCGCATCATTTTGTTTCAAATTTCAGTAAAAATGGTGTATTTACTTGGGTATACGATACGACTTATTTAGGTGTAGCGTTGAGCCAATGAGTAGTCACGTTCTTGTGGTGAGGTTTCATTCCGTAGCTCATTGTTAGTGGTTAGTGATTGGGCAGGTGGCAATATTATTCAATAATACAAAACGCTGTTTTATTATCGTGGATGCAGGATTTGATTATTACATTGTAAGTAAAATGTATGAAATACTCATTAATTATTGTTTCTTTTTATGTGTACATCTTCTCTCACATCTTTTTTCGTTGCCCGTTGGAATCTATAATAAACTTTTGAATAAAGTCTTTTCAGCATAGCACTTCAAAACAAAAGATTATAATTCAAAAAATGATTTCTTGGAAAACGGTAAAGGAGCCCATTTAATACTACGTAAAATAAGTTGATTAATATAAAACTTTCCTTGTTAAGCTCTTACGTTCTTTTCTTTGAGGAAAATTTGGTTGCGTCTTGTGTCTATTAAATTATGGGTGTCATTTACTGTTCCAGAGCAAATAATTAATTTTCCAGAGAATAAAATTATTTTTCCAGGAAACGTCACTTATCATCTGGAAAAGTTAGGATCCTAACTCAGCCAGAGATTAAATACAAAATTCTATGTTAAATCTAAA
>JAHZNE010006032.1:0-12229 GCA_027744055.1 Callyntrura sp. NNG-2020
TTTATCAATAACTCGTTAAGGAAAACAAATATCGAAATTCTGTTTCCACCCAACGACAACTGGTTAACAGGACCACCCCTTGGTCAAATTTTAACCCCCGATCAACCCCCGGGGTTTACCCCGAGGGTCAACTTTTAATTTTAACATAGCAATCTTATCCTAAAATTGTTATACGGATACATCTAAGGAAACTATACTATTATACAAAGAGTCAAGGAGGTAGTTTGACCCCTGTGATCCCCAGGGGACAAAACCCGTAAAAAACTATTTTATAAATTATTCGTGGAGGGAGACGAATATTGAAATTATGTTTCCATTGTACGACAACTTGTCAACATTGCATTTTTAACATTGCGTAAATGGAAAAAACTGCTCATAAAGATATGCAACACTTTTTAGTCTACTTCCACCGTGATGAAAATGTTGAAACGCTATTGGTTGTGTAGCGCAACTCAAATTATTCCGGGACACAAAAATTCAGACATGTTCACCGAGTACGTAGTAAATTACACGGTATTCAAAATGTGCAGTTAACGTGGCCGTGTATCATGGTTCACAAAGATATGCAACGGAGTTTAATTACATCGAATACACTTCATTTGCACTTCTCTTCCCTTCCACCAGCTCCAAGTTTTGGTCTACTTCGTAGTCAAAAATTTCCCACTCACAAACACAAGGTCTCAAATAATTTTGAAACTGTTCCGAACTCAAATTAAAAATTTGCTTTTAAAGCCATGCACGACAACCTATTCATCGCCTCGTTCAATTTCATCCGAGATGAGCAGACAGACACAATGCAGACATGCATTTACATAGTGTGTGTATTTGACTGTGCTCTGGGAAGAAAATTGAAATATACCTGATGCCGCACATCGATTTGGGGCGACTTGCGACATAGTGAATGTGCATAAAAAAATGTATGTACTTGCCCCAAAATGCTGTATTGATACGGAAATAGCCAGATTGTAAAAATTAGCAATTTTGAAGCATTGAAATAACAATACCTGTATTTAATCTCTTAACATACATGCGCCTCATCATCCTCCTCACATCACCATCTCTGGTATCCCAAAAATCACTATTTTATTTCAAAGGCATACGAGGCGTTGTATTCGCAAAGTGAATTTCTAAACCTATCCTTATCGTGACGGTCTGCAATGCAGATGGTTTCGTTATACTCGCTAACAGTAAGATCGTCTATATCTTACGTATATGGCCGTTTTATACTTCCAGTATTGGGTGAAGAACATACTGAGATTTACTTCTATGTTGGAATCCGACCAGTTGGAGAAAGGACGATTAGTCTAGCTTATTGGACACGGGCTGCAGCACATATTTTTATCTGAGCAGGCTCGAATAACAATGTTGGTCCAAGTAATGCAAAACAAGGTATGAGTCGCCATGTCGGAGTTTCGAAGCTTCATATACTTTATCGCTAAATCTAAACTTTAAGTTTTAAAAATAGATGAATGACGCATTTATATGACTACGAATAACAAGAGGCTGCAACTTTTCTACCCTACTGAAATGGTGATAACTTTTCCAAAGCGCTGGTCAACGTTTGGATCGGCTTTAAAGAAACCGCTGGATTCCCGATAAAACTTCCAAGACAATTTTATGATTTTTATGAACTAGTCTTATCTTGGATGGCCAGAAATGACGAGGCAAGTTGAATATTTAACTGTATATTAATGACGGGCCGTTAGCGCATAAAGACATTATGCTTCGCTTTAACTAATCTTAAATATAAAACGTTATTGTAAGTTTGGTTCAAGCTTTTTATTATTATGCCAATATCGTTATATATAATAATTTGTTTATCATCCGTAAAAAAATATACAATGAGAAGTTAGAAAAATAAGTTGACCTGCAATATGTTCTTCCACATAGTAGATTGTCAGTGGGGTCCAATGATTTTGTAGAAGTGACCATGCTGTGGACTAGGTGATGTTTAGTTTATCATTGAAAGGAAAAATGGCCAACATTTTTTAAGAAAATCAATGCAAAAGTGCATATATTTATCTAAAACTGCTAGCTTGGTTTGGGCATAAAATACACAACCGCAATAATTTACATGATAAGTTTCCAACTCTAGGAAAAAACATTCATTTAATGAAGAACTCTGCTTCCAAATATTATATCATTTTTTCATCAATGACAATAATTTCTTCCAAAATTCCACACATAATACCTGTGTCCTTATATTCATTGATCAATTGAGGTACCCTTTCAAATGATTTTACATGATGGATAAATAGAGAAACTTTACCATGTAAGTATAAAAAGTTACATGTCCACATAATCAAGGTTTTAAACATTTTAGTTGAATTCAAATGTCCAAGAAATTCTGAGCTTCTTTTCTAAAGAACACCGTTATCTTTCATAAATCGTTTTGTGCAAAATATTCAAGTAACATCATAAATTATATTGGTGTTTTACTTTAATATTTATATTATATTCTGAATCTTAATAAAAATTGCAATAAATACGTTTGTCTTTTATCTTCTGATCAGTTTTTCCTATTTATAAATATATTGGTTGTTTGTTAAGGAATAATGCTAATTAATAATAATTATTGGATGGATTAAATAATTTCTTATATATACTTCATTTCGTGTTATAAAGGCAACCTGTTGCTGATTGTAATGCAACAACACACCAAGAAGCTGCTTTGCCTGACACGAAACTGCTCGTGTGGACATGATAAGCTGGAACACGAGATCAATAGCTTGAACATCATATGCTAAATCATTTATAAAATTAAATTGGGACATCAGATGTTCTTGAAGCATTTTGGTGCGGATAAAACCACATTTATTTCTAAAAAAAATCACATTTCCCTTTCTTCTGTCTTATTAACTCCTGTAGTAGGGGCGATATACAAAGTACGTAACGCTTTTTTACCTTTTTGGACCCCGACCCCCCTTCCGTAACATATGTGTCACAAAATCCTAAAGTGGTACCCTCCCCTACATCACAAAACCCTTTCGCAGGTTGATGCTCTGTATAATAAAATGATATATGCATGTCATCTCTCAACAGCATTTTCCCGGTCTAGAGATGACTTGACTTGACATAGGTCATCACAGTTCGTGTTTATTTAGTAAACTATAAAATATTATTCATACATATGACGTAAACACAAAATAAAAAACTGATTAGAAACGTTTTTTCACATCAGAGTTAAAATTTCAAATTCACCATTGGGATGAAATTTATCAACTATTGTTACTTTCGACTAATAGCACATTTGGTTAAAACGTGTAAAATACGGGAGTAATGTTAGATCTGCCAATTCATGCAACACCATTCAAAACGCTCATCGTTACTCGGCAGATCCAACATTGCTCTGACATTTTACTGGATTTAAATGTGGTTTATTATAATTTATTTAAATTTATTTAAAGTTCTATATTGCAGTATGGCATATCCATATTAAACATCGAATATAAAAATTTAAACTAAATTTCAAAGTATTGCAGTATTTCTAAAAACAAAATTTTAAAAAGCTTCATTACAAAATAAGGTTTTGAAAGCTAATTTTAGAATTTCAAAATTTAAAATTCATCCCTGGAAGTTGTTCTAAAATTATATGCGTTTTTGATTGATATCAAATTCATATAAAGCGGATGATAATACTGGAGTATTATGGCTTATGGCTCTGCCGATTCCACTTAAGGGTGTGACAGATTCAATATAACTCTCTCGTTTTAAATTTTTGCTATATAAGTTTGGTTTCAAACAAAAAATCATACGTTATAAAATGACAATCCGTTACATATTTTTGTGTCGCCAAACAAACCTTTACTTGGTAACATACATTAATAGAAACATTATTAAAATAAAATTCTTCACTAAAAATAAGTTGCATAGTTGGTTATTCGATGACTCGCTTTCCCCATCCTGTAATATGTACTCCGATTGAATTCAAGGTTAATAAGCATAGTTGCACAGAACTTAATATTGATTATGACGTTCAACTCAAATTACAATATTTAAAAGTAACAATGTAATATTTTTCAGAGCGTGACATACCACTTTTCCAAAAAGGGTACCCCCCCCCTGTCACACTTCGTAACAAAATACCAAAGTGACACCCCTCTATAGCACCGTTACGTACTTTGTGCATGGTCCCTTATCCACCAATGAAACTTTGATTGTTTGCAAGTGTTGCCTTGGCGTTGATTAAAAAATAACACAATTATGATGTAACCACAGTCGTTTGAGCATTCTCCTTAGGTCTTATAGATTATTAGATGTCGAGCTTTGATATTTAATATTTAAAATATCAGTTGATGTTAATAAATGGTTTTGGAATGACATCATCGCAGTGACACACTCATTATGGGCTTTTGATAGGCACCAATAGTGGTATAAAATTGAAAACATTGTGCGTGTTTACTACATCTATATATTTAACTTTTTAAAAATAGTAAAACATGGATTTGCATTATTTAGTTTGAAAGTACTGATTTTACAGACCATGAATAACCTTCAAACGTAACTTAAATTTGGTAAGGCAATTTGTATTTGCAATGAACAAAATACGATTATCGAGTAAGGCTCTTGTGTAGTCACGGGTGTACTAGTTTTTAATTTAATGTTAGTAGAATATTTAAATGTGGCTAGAAAAAATGTTTCAATGGAGAAACACCACGTCGACAAGTTGATGGATGGTGAACATGATGAACGTTGTTATTGCTGCGAACAATAAGACCCTACCAATATAAAATTATTAGCGATTTTTAACAAAACAAGCTTTTATATGCAGTTGTTCTCAATGGCATATCGTAAGTTCACGTTAAAAACTAAAAAAAAACAATAATACATTTGATTCTTTTAAACTTGGAGATATTGTACTAATATTTCGTTTTATGCTACACAAGCTCTAATAACGACATGCTTACGCATAATATAGTTTGCGGTAACATAAATTCTTACTAAGCAATGATAGCATTGTAATTGCAAAACAAAACAGTGCAATCCACCTTCGTGAGAAACTACGGAAACCATATCTTAACGATATATTTGCTGCTTGATTTTACAAGACCAATTTTTAAAAATTTTGGTACCCTAAATATTATATTTGTAGTTAACTGTGACTAACTTGTTCAGGAAATCTAACTTTTAGGATACCTATTTATCAAGTTTAAGATGACAATATAAACCCAAGTATGTTGGAGTGTGTGAAGTATCAAGTGTACATCAGGCAGGTGATTGGACAAACGGAGAATCATACAAGTATATTGACTGCATAATCAATAGCATCAATAAAATATTTTCATAAGAAATTGTAGTTTTTTATTTTTTTAAAGTTGGTTACTCGGTGACCTTCCAACTGACATAACCCACGCTATACTTGACAGTCCGGTCTGAATTTTATTAGGAAATATTATGTTGACCTAAGTTACCTACAATCAAAGTTTGACCCAAATTCTTGTATTCTTGAAAGAGTTATCGTAATTACAAAGATATATGCAAACACCCAGGCAGATAACATGATGATCCCATAAACTATATCAGCATTATATAGCTCTCCGTTGTTAGTAGCAATTTTCCTCATGATCAACATAAATCAACTATAAAATGTTGTTTTTCATGAATGGTTGACTTTTTAATTCTTACTAATTAATTAGTTAAATGCTGACTTTAATTGAAATTAATAACGCTTCGCCTTCTATACAATTAGGTGTTTGTAGCATATTTCAAATCTTGAATAATAAAAATCGGTAAGCAACAGAAGGATGATGGGGAAAAGCAATAAAATCACTGATAAATTTTAAAATTAGCATAATACATATTTGTTTGAGTGACAACTGAATGTGCTGAAGCTAATCAATAAAGGCACTTTAGTTGTCACAGGAACTGCAACAAGTACACTTCTTCACATTTATTCTCGAGTCGCTCATGCTAACGAAATAGTTTTTTAAGCATACTATTTGCCGGTATAATAAAGTTATTTTGCTTTTTTTATCTGTGTGTACTTAATATTAGAGAAATCGATGATGTCCTATACTTTACTAAATCCATTAATGTTTAAAAAAATGTCTGTTCTTTCAAACATTCAAACAAATTGACGGAACAAAATATTATGACGATAAACTATCTGGTGATATACGAATTATTGTATTGTATTTCATCTAAGATTTAATATTTTTTATTCTATCGTATATTTTCTCGATGATAAGTGGTGTAACATACGTCTTGTCGTTCAGATGCCTACCCAGGACTTATATCATTGGAGAAATAAACTAATTTTCTCTTGTTTAATATTGTGCTTGCTATATTTTTAATGCAAATTAGTCCAGTCCAGGTGGTGCGCAAATGCCCCCTATGCTCCCTTGACTACGCCCCGGATAGTCTAATAGTAATAATAATTATCATTGCGCTTTTACCAAAGTATTCACTAATAGCCGCATTAACTCGAATGTTTTGTAAATTGTTTTGTGAAGAAACAAGGTTTACGTATATTAACCAGTAGTAACCTTTATTTTATGACAAATTGATTAGTAGATTTACAATTTAATTATATTTACAAAATATCAAATATTCGTTTACAAGAACAATGTGTATTTTTCTTATCCTACACTAATTAAACTTAAAACTATGTTTAAGTCCATTATAGTTTGGTCTAGACATGAATCATTTCAGTTAGAGTATTTAACTAATGACAATCGGTTCTACATTAATGACGAAAGCTATATTTTACAAAGGTAACTTAAATACATGTCATTTTCATGTTTGAAAAATAATAAAATAATTTATTTATTGAGGTGACTAAATTGCTTTTATATACCTAATGTTCTTTAAATACGATTTACTTTTCAGATACAAACCAACTACTTAACCATACTATGGATCGGTATAAAACACTGCTTAACATATTTGTCGGTTTAGCCCCCATATTGCAGTTTCCGGATTCCAAAGTAATCAATGTATTGGAGAGAGCAAAATACGTTTCCAGGCATATCATCATTAGTTTTTTGTATTCAGGTAATATAATCAGTTCATCACAACTCGCTTTTAGCATTTGGACTGTTTTACCTCCCAGCTCAATAGAAAAGGGGAGTTTTATTCGTTGTAGGGTTAAGTACAACTGGAACGTAGCTTTCACTTCAAACCATTCCGTGGGCTTGCATAATATCAGTTTAGTTAAATCTTTCTCCAAGCTCTGTATGCCATATTTGTTGGCAAAGAGTAACATTTCGTGAGCTATTTCCAAATTTGCATTTGGCTTTTCCAAATCCATGTAGTATAAATAAGCTAAGACTCCTTCTACTCCGTCTTTCGTTATATCTGACATGTCTATAACACCTTCTGTTGCTTCTTTCCATTTATGTTGAAATATTGGAGCAAATACTTCACTTTGTGCTATTAGAAATGACTTATGACAGCGATGCATACACCCCCCCGCAGAAATAATTTTTACATCGGTAGCTACCGATTTGTTTAACAGAACCTTGTTAACAGTAAAAGGATCCATACCAAACCACTGCACTTGATAATTGTTTTTCGGGCCAAGGACGGGAATGTCAGAAACGATTTGAATGCTGACAACAGCGGCAAACTGCTTATCGCGGTTAATCCATACAGAACTCCAAGTCGCGGGTATTGTAACATCTTTTTTACTGATGCATCCGTTTCTATCCAGCATCAAGGGCGCTGACCACTTTATTTCATTGGATACACGGTTACCCGTACCTACCAGCTGTACTTTCAACATTAGCCCGCTTTCCAGCTTTAAACGTTTTGTCCAGCTGAGACCGTCAATTTTGATATCAAAGGTGCAAGGAGGGCGTCGATCAATTTCAAAGTTCAATTTGTAGCAATTTAATTCCATTTTTCGACATTTGTCCAGATTTAGAAGCTCCTGGATTTTTGAGTAAAGAATATCATCATCCGGGGATCTTTTCTTTATTTGGTTTGTATCCAGCTGAAAAGATCCCTGTTTAATAGAAACAACGTAACTCATACCATCGGTTTTTCTCTCATCTTCTCCGGCGTGTGAAATTTCAATGTTTTGATCTTGTATTAAAAACACTTTGGAGCGCATCTTGCTTCACGGTTAACGCAAGCAAGCTGGACTGGTCTCTATCAAAAAAATTATAAAAACGTAATGTAACAATCTTCCTGATGTATGATGATGCGTGTATTTTATGATACAAAATTTAAAGATAAAAACATACAAAAAAATACAAAAAATAAACTTTACTACACACTACCTTTGTATTACAGCAATAATTATCGTCCGTTTAAAATCGTTGCCAACACAATAATAATAATAAACATTTGTAGTGTGATTCAGTGAGGTTGTACGCAAAAATATTTTGAAAACAAAAACAAATTCTGAATGGTCTTCACAGTTAAAAGAAAAGTTCGATTACAACTACAACTTCAAAATTCCTTTTGATGGCTGTGACAAACGTTCTTTTGCAAAGTTGTATTAAAAATTGTAATTCTATACTACCTGCAGCACATCACACAACAATGTAAATAAGAGGCCATAATTTAATGACGTCATGTACGAAGGGGAGGGGGTGGGTACCGGAGTATCATGACAAAACATGATATCTGGAGGAGGGGGGTTTAAGCTAAAAGTGACATAACTTTCGAGAAAATGTTTGCGTCAGAACTTTTTGCTAACGTTTTGTTACTATTATTGCTAAGCCAAGCAGAAATAGTATTAAAGTTGATTGAAATAAGCCATATAAGTAACATTTATTACCTAAACATAGATACATAATAAAAACATTAAAATAGACTAATTTTGATTAAGCTCTGTGATTGTATTCTCCGACCATCCTGTACTTACCATCATCTCATGAAAGCTGATCTTTCCGTTCTCTTTGAACTTTTACGAAGACAATTATTATATTGGTTTTTCAGTTTTCTGAAGAAAAAAACGCTAAACTTAAATTCGATGGCTATGATGGAATAGGATCGAAAGGAATACTAACACTGACTAAAATTGTGTTGTTGAAAGTATATAAATGCAACGTTTTATTTTTTGTTAATAACATCACGTTTCTGCAAGTACTGACTTGAACTCTATTTCTTAAAAATACAGAATTATTGGAAATAGTAAGACTAATGCAATGGTATATCAAAGCCGATAGAAGTGTATTGGAACTAGTACTCCAACTAATGGAAAATATCCAAATTCACGTGGTAGTTTTACGGTTTATTAATTACGGTATACGTTTTACGTTAATTGAAAGCCGAGGCACTTTCTATCAACAGAAACGAATGAAATATTTATCTCCTACTAGCACATGGCGAGTAGATGCTCTACATTAATGATTTAATTGTTGTAACAACGTAAATACTGTTAGAGTATCTTACTTTAACAACGATGTATGTGACTTCCTGTTTAATGACATGATGTAAGGGGTTGGGGGGTTACCGAGGAAAGTGACATCAATATGACCTAGAGGGTTGAGGGTCTGAAAAATCGGTTTTTTGCATGACGTTATTAAACTATGGTCCCTAAACTCCGGTGTGATTTTCGAAATACAACTTATCTCATTCGTTCAAATGCTGAATGGTACACCGATTTTGTATTGTTGATTTTTGGAACGCGTGAACTGTTTAGGTCAAAGTCAAGCATTCTTGCAATGCTACTCGTATTAGATTTCTGTGTCCTGCATGTAAATGTATGCTTGTATGTCAGGGTGTACAACCATATTTTATACGGACCAATTGTCAATTGAACCGAGACAACAACTAACGAGGGAACAATGGAGGCTGTACTACAGCGATCGGCTTCATATTTTATTAGCTGTCACTTGGAACAGAGTCTTATATTGATAAAAGCATTGAAACATAAAAATATGAAGCCGATCGCTGTGGTACAGCCTCCGATGTTCCCTCGTAAGTTGAATGACTGCAAAATTAAGTTTTAAAAACGTCTCTTTCCGCAAAGCTATGAGTGTATATTGAAATCGTTTCGTGTGTATGTTCGTGCTTTGCGTGCTACCCGTGGCTACCGTGACTTTCAGCATCATCATCACATCATAGTCATAATAATACTACTGCTGCTTTAAGCTTTTTTCTGTATTCCAACGTTGTAAGATATGATTATAACATGGACCGTACAGCATGTTTGGTTATTAGTTTGACATAGTTAGGATAACATGCTACGGTATCAATACAGACAGGTATTAGAGCCAGCTTTTCTGGTTCGTTCCAACTTCCAACCCATCGATCTTGGCTTGCTTGCTACTTTTGCTACATGACTGGTAAATGAGACGCTTTAACTGTCGTTAGCAGAGACGTTGTACTTGCACACTGAAGTCTCTGTACTCATCAATGATGAGTAGAGACTCTATTTCTAGGAAAATACCTATTTTGTATCTTCATTCAATCGAGTCCATCTTTATTATGTGGACGTATCATGACTTTTTATGCCGATTGGAAGGCACCTATTTTTCTTTAATGCCTCCTATTTTGCGGTTTAAGCACCTAAAGACCTTTTTTGCATTTTAGTCACCTTTTTGCTGATTTCTGCAAATAAGTAGGGAAATTTCAATTGATATGGCGGCAGTAACAACAAACTGGTAGCAAACAAAAGCTAAAACTAACCTTATTTGACAAATGTAACGGAAAATACAATTTAGTACGAAAATATCACTTCATACTTTGATATTACTATCCTTTTGTATAAATTAAAATGCCCTCGACAATATCAAAATTATCTACCTACTGTCCTTCAGAGTTTAATAAAGAATAAACTAGATTTCGAAAAGTGCTTTCAGTTCAATGCAGAAAACACGAAAAAAGAATCAATTGGATTTTAAAATGTACATTAACGATGGCCCATTCACTAAATTTGATTAGTCTAACATTTTATTTAAATTTGTAGCTATGCATTACAACTTTTACGTGCGAAAAAATTCCAATTTGATCAACATATCATGCACAGTAAACATCAATTTGTTGTCAAAAGAAAGAAGGCGACAGGTGTTTATCAATACACGCCGTCCACAAATTCCATTTAACGAAGAGTACTGAATGCATCAGTTTCTGTGAATATGCCTTTAAATAAGGTATATTTGTGGGAAATGTGGTAGTGGAGAAGTGGTATGGAAATGAAACAACACAAAGATTAGTTACATCCCGTGAGCTTTAAAATGCAACTACTACCACGGTTAAATAATTTATCTGGAGGAGTGACAATAAACTGGACAGTTTCAAAACAGCTGCAAGCTGTCGTAGCGTCACGATTTTTAATTTTAACTAAAAAGCCTATTTTTAGAGTTACATTGAATTTAAGAACCTATTTTGGGTTTAAAAGCATTTTTAAGCACACTTTTTAAATTTAAGGACCTTTTTAAGCACCTATTTTAATGATTTTAAGTGCATAAATATCTACATATTTGGTGAGTTTTAAGCACCTACAAGTAGAGTCTCTAATGATGAGTCATTATTATTGCTCGCATTTATACGTTTAGAAACAAACGCTTGCTTTCTGAAAGGACAGATACGTTGTCACATATTCAGCTTCTACAACTGCAAATACTCTAGCCACATCCCTGTACCTTCATGTCAACCTGCATTCCTTATCTGTGGGCTTGTGAGGGTTTTACGTACGCGGAGTTAGGGTTACCCCACTCTTTCCTCATCGAGTAAATATTACAAATTTAAGAATGTCCAAATTACAGAATTAGAGAATTACAAATCTCCTCGTCGAACTTCAGATATGTGGGTTTTAGAACACAGGGGAATAAGATAATATATGACAGCTTTGCGTAACTTACAACTTACAAATATTTATTTCTTCTTTATGTAGCTTGGCATCCGCAATTAACGAAACAATGAATTTAATAAACTTAAACGATGTCGGAACTAAAGGATGACGTAATGGCACAGGAATAGTAGTAGTATCATACATAAATGTAGATGCATATGCAAATCCATAAATAATGGAAACGTACTTCTTTTATACAGTATTCCCGCGTTTGAACAGTTAATTCAGTGTGTTTGCATGCATAACAGTTATTGTCTGTCTGTTTGTGTATATCCAAAACTATAACGAATTTCAAAATTATTTTTTACTAATACGTTAGTTTAAACCGCTGGTTACTGAATCAGGAATGACTATAAAACTACCTAAAGATAACTATTTCTGAAACCGGCGAGCCAAATTTCGACCATTGTCTAATTGTTTTCAAAATTGAGACACTTGTAGAGAATGGTTAATGAGTTCTAACGCCAAAAATGTTCATGTCCA